>WSFP011417937.1:0-23430 GCA_009831015.1 Picea engelmannii
AAAATCCCACAAGGGAATAGGAGGACATTACGCAAGCAAAGATACCACACAGAAGGTATTGTGCGTAGGACTTTGGTGGCTGACCATTCACAGAGATTCGAAAGAATAATGCCAGAGATTTGATGTCTGTCAGAGGGTTGGCAAACCCAATAGAAGGGATGAGATGCCATTGCGACCATAGATAACACTGCAGGTATTCAAAAAATGGGCAATAGACTTTGTGGGACCAATTAACCCACTAGCAAAGAGGACATGAGAAAGGTACATTATCACCACGACATAATACCTGACAATATGGGTAGAAGCAGCACCAGTGAAATATTGCAGCGTAGAAACAGTAACACATTTTCTATTCGAACAAGTAATCACTAGATTTGGTTTCCTAAGAGTTTTGATGAGTGACCAAGTCACTCACTTCATTAACAACACTATTAAGGCTATGACTGAATAATTTGAAGTCCATCATCAAAAGAGCACACCATATCACCCACAGGCGAATGGAATGGTAGAAGCATTTAACAAAATGCTTGAGAATGCACTGTCAAAGATCTGTATTGTCAATAGGGATGATTGGGACCTCAAAATACCAACAGTATTGTGGGCATATAGAACCACATGCAAGAATTTTATAGGACACACGCCATTCAAAATGGTATATGGACAAGAAGCAGTGGTGCCATTAGAATTTTTGGTACCTAGTTTGCGTATAGCAGAGATTACGCACATGACAAAACGAGGTGCAGTACAAGAGAGATTGAATCATTTGTTGATCATGGAGGAAGATCGAATCCTAGTAGGATTCCACCAACAAGTTCAGAAAGAAAGGGACAAAGTTTGGCATGACAAACATATCAAGAAGAAAATTTTCAAGGAAGGCGACTTAGTGTTGATGTATGACAGCAAATCTATTCAGCATCTAGGGAAACTCATAATGCACTGGTTAGGACCATACAAAGTAAAATCTGTCACAGATGGGGGAGTGGTACAGTCGAAAGACTTAGGAGGTGAAGAACTTAGAGAGATGATCAACAGGAGTTGACTGAAGCTGTATAAGGACATTCGACCGTCCATAACGTGAAAGTCATTGCGTAGTTAAAAAAAAAAAAACAGGATATTAAACGGCACCAACAGAGGTTCAGTGTGCCGCAAGGAGAAGAATCACACACACTTAGGAACATAAATCTGACAAAGACAAGGCCAACAGTTATTTCAAAACATAAACAAGCGGGAATGGTAATGGCGGCAAAAGAAGTACTAAATGATGAAGGCAAGTGGAATTAAATGTTGGAAATGATCGATGGGATGCCTCATTAATCACGCCAACTAGAGACAGTGAGTGAGAGTAATGGAAATTATGAAGGAATCAGAGGTTCATTGAGTCCGTAATAAAGGTAGTGTCTTCAACAAGCTTCACATGATTCCCATACAAAGAAAGGACACGAGAGAAAAAATCTATTGTGAAGTTAGAAGAGACAGAGAGCGATAGAGCATATGAAGTATAGAGAGAATTTCACAGAGGTTGCAGATACCACAGAGCTCGACAGATAATCAAATTTCACCACCATGGCACCACCCAAGCAAGTCAAACCGAGCCAGACTTCTAGAAAATCTAGAGTTAGGACCAGTGAACAAATATAATCCCAGGAAAGTGAACAACAACCACCAGAGGTCATCAATGTAGATGAAATCTTGTCACCTGATACAACACCAATAAACCCCACACCTATTGTGGAGGAAACCTGACAGACAACACCAATAGGCATGGATGTGGATATGCTAGAAGAGGGATAGGGCCGACAAAACGAGGGCACAGGCAGCCAAGTGCAACCAGAAAACCAAGAGGAAGCCCCAAGAGTCAATGGATAGCTCTGAATCAGAAAGAAGCGATCGAGCCAGACGAATCACAAACAACCATGTCAGAACACCCATAAGAGGGAATAGTGGAAGATGTCACAAGCCTGCCAGAACAGTATGTCAAAGAACGACCAATGGAGGTTGGAACCTCGAGTCAGCCACCACCATGAAAGGACAAGCACACAGTACCTAGGTCACCGTGCAAACAACCCACCATATCAATTGTGTTGTCGCGTATACCATAAGGGGTGTGCGTAAAAGAAGACTTGTTAGGGTATGTATAAAAACTAAAGTACTCGAACCATGATGTAAGGGAAACAGACAAGTTTCCACAGTTTTTGAAGCAAGTCTACCTAGAGACTGTAGGTCTAGATGCATTTGGGGCACCAGTTCATCAACCACTTCAGTAGGCAGCAGGATTGGCAAAAACAGGGATTTTAGGTCTGTTGGAACTACCACACTTTGGCATAGGAGAGTATGCCAATAGTTGTGTCAAACAATTGATGGTGGTCACACATGGTGGGGATATATGGCTGGACAAGCTCGTCTCAATAGACGTAGAGATCATTGTGCATATCACAGGGTTTCCATCACGGGGCATGGATCCCACACAATTTCTCGTTGAAAAAACAAAAATGAAAGCACTCGTTGAGGAGATGAAAAACAAATAGGGCACTGAAAGGGGAACGCGCAGAGTCATCATCAAACGGATCAGTGACATTCCGACAAAAATGGCTGCAAAAATCATGGCCTGCAAGCTACTCAGAAAATGTCGCAAGGAGGAAGTCTCGGTTGGGGTTGTCGTAGCTACAACATAATGTGACGAGGGAACCACAATCAGTTGGGCCCCTTATCTTTTGAATTTTTTTCTGGATGACTACAAGGATGCGCATGATCTAGGAACAAAATTGCATTATTCATGGTTGATCATGTTGATAGTCATTATGGGATGGAAGGAACCAAAATATGTACTTTTCTCCACCAGACCCAAACCCAATCATGGAGCAGGATATTTATCACTTGGCGCCACTTCAGACGCCATGACGAGAAAGATGAACACATCTATATTCGAAGGATATCTTTGCAATCTACGGGGTACCATCACCAACCTATGGAGAATAACACCATGGCTTGTTACATACTATCAGGACATAGCTAACTTCAAGGCCACTCTACATACGATGTGGATCCAGGCGCAAAAGGACCCCAACAAGCAGTGGCTACAACTGTGCTATTGCATCATGGAGGGTGACATAGAAATGGATATCAAGGATTGGGAATACAACTGGAGGATTCTAGTCCTCACTCTAGATATACCTGTAAGGACAAAGGAAGAGGAGGCAAGGCAAAAACATAAAAATGTCAAGGAGGTAGGGCAGGAAGGAACACAGCCCCAAGAGGTCATAGTGCCCAAGAAACCAAGGACGGGCCAGCCCAAGCCAAAGCAGACGAAAGGGGGGACATATAAGGGAGGAAGTCAAAAGAGGAAGAAGAACAATACACAAGCGCTCCAAGAACAGCAGAAACAATATGAGGTAGTGCAGGGGACTACCAAGTCCTGATCCACAAGAACCAGGCCCGACTAAGTGACCAACTACTTAGAATGGGGGTGTGTGCAAGAAGATGAAGGTGCATAGAACACCTCCCGAGTGCACGATTACAAAGGATGATGCAGAAATGATAGCCCAAATGGTTCAGAATCACACATCCAAGGATTTTGAGAATGTCGTGCACCACAAGGACAGAATTCAAGAGGAGTTGGCAGACATCCGATAGCTCCTCAAGCATATCAGGGACACGCAGGTAGCTAGCAGCATCATAGAAACATGGCCATTAGCATCACAGACAAGAGGATAACCTAAAGCAAGTGAGAGGGATTCATTCCACACAATACCGCAGATGAGTGCAATGTTTCACATTACACCCAGCATGTTGCACATGGACAAGATCGTGGGGTAGACACCCCTAAAGGACTTAGCTTAATTACAGTTGGTATTGTCACGGATACCATCCAAGGCTCTACATAAACTACAAGTCAGTGTTACCCCGGAGATACAGTCTTGTGCACACACAGACACATCTGAACTATAGCAGGTAAAGGATAAACAGGATGAGTTGGAATTGATAAATGAGCAGGCCAAGCTCGATACTAAAGAGGAGAGGGAATGCATGGATGGATTGGAACAAAAAGTGGTCAGAGCTTACAAGAATATTACAAAGACCGCGCAGAGGGTTGAACTCACAGCAATAGAGAAGATTGATCAGATTGCATAGGAAATCGATCAATATCAATAGGAGATTGAGAATATTCGTGAGCAACTTACACCTACCACTCCACCGGAGGTAAGGGAGAAAAGGAAGCAGGAGGTAATAGAGAAAATACAAGAGATAGAATAACAGGTCCACGCAGCATTTGACTTGTTCAACAAAGTAGCACAGCTCTAGACGAAGATGGAAGAGGATCAGTAGGTCTAGTAGTGGAACAAGGAAGAAGAAAGGATCAACGTAGCTATCCAAGACATCAAGAAGAGACAGAAGACAATGTCCATCATGGAATGCGTCAAATGGGAACAGGACATGAAGAGACTACAGGCAGAACTCACCACTGAGCAGACGCAGAAAAAGGAGTGCCAAGATCAAATAAAACCACTCCAGGAGTGAGTCGCAGAGGTCATTGCACAGGTAGAGGAAGCCAAGACATATATGGCACAGACCTAGGCAGAGTGTGCATAATTGATTAGTGATCATATTGCAGTACAAGAAGTGGACACACTCAAGGAGAAGACCATGCTGGCTCAAACGCAAGCAACAGAGCTTATGGCGAAATTCCAAGCGATCACAAGGGAGATTGACGAAGCACACAAAGGTTAGGTGGCTCGGTACGAGCCACATGTTAGTGTTGGGGGCCTGTTGGAAGTAGGCCAAAGAGAAAAGAAAGGTTATTTTTGGAAAGATGACATGCACGAGGAAAGCGACAGCTGGAAGGAAGAGAAGCACGCACACATGCATGGAAGACCTAACGACGTTAGGGTTAGGGTTTTTGCAATATATTGTAATTGTAGGTGATCCAAGAAATGTATAAATATATATACCTAGGTCTCATAGATAGATATAGCAGGGGGAATAGAATATAGAGGAGGAGTCCTGTTTTGATAGCTAGTTGTAATATTTTGTTATACGACATAATTTTGTAAGTTGTTGAGCTAGAGAGGAGTAAGGAGGGTAGATATTGAGGGTTAGATCGGAGGCGGAGGAGCCTAGTGCGATCTAGTCTGCCTCATAATAGATCTCAACCTAACTAAGAAGATTTGTAAAGTGTGTGGCACTGTATTTTTGAAACTGCTATAATAAAAAAGATTGAGAGCCAGATCTTTGTGGATGTAGCCTAGGAGGGATGTGAACCATGGTAAAACCTGTATTATGCGATTGAATGCATGTGTTTTCTTAATTGTTTAAAGTAGTTGGTTATATGCTAAATGAATGAGTTGATTTTATTTTATGCATAATCGTGAATGGCAGTTTATTACATTAATAAGTTAAAATAGAACTCTCAGCACCCACTTCTCAGATCCCCACTCAATCCTAGACTACAGACACTTGAGTACTACAGTCACCCATTAGAACTATCTTGGGTGAGACTGCACAGTGCGCTCTATGCACTGCGTTTCCTTCTGTTTTATCAGGAGGGCCAATAATTTTAGAGGTTTGGTTGGAACCCCAGTAAACATGAACCATGGGTCACTTAAGATAAATATATAAACTCGGATGGAAGAATAAATAACCAACAAGTACATGTGTTGTTTTCATTCTATTTTATTTATTTTATGTGCATGAGTATACTTTTCACAGTTAGATGTGTGAGTTGTTAATGTGGCTATAAGTTTCAATTGTTTCTCCTCTGAGAGTTCTAGTGCAAGGAGTGCATAGTGCCCATAAGGAGTGCAAAGGCCAAGTCAAGATTGATTGAGAAACTCAGAAGAGGCAGAGTGAAAATTTGTAGAGGAAGTGAAAGGAGTGCACAATCACTTTATGGAGAGAATAGTTTGAAAAATACCTATTCAAGGCGTGCATCAGGCCAACACTTAGTCGAAGTTTTGAAGAAATTTTAGAGAGGACGAGCACAAGGAGTGCATAGGGAGATTTTTGGGAAAATATCTAAGTCCAAAAATCTTTCAAAAGTTCAAAGGATGCAAGGAGTGTGACAAAGGTCTGAAATACCTCAAGGAACAAAGATCAAGAAGGATAGTGATCGAAATTCCTTAAGAAGGAAGGAGTTTACTCGTTTTAAGTGTCGAGTGGACGAGATCCACTAGGGAGGATCCAGGATCTCTCATCACACTTAGATCTGGAGAAGTAGCGTAGGGTTTAACCTTGTAAGTCATTAAGACTTCGCGTGTTCAGAAGTGTCGTGTGTCGAGATGAAAGGAGGATTTATTGAATATTGGAGATCATTGATCAAGATCCATTCGGGAATTCATAGGAGATATGACAACCATCAAATCTAGAGAAGTTGTGCAAGGGTTAACTTTGAATTCCTTCGAAATTAGCGGATTCAAGAGATTTGGAGTGTGGAGGAATCAGGATCCATGAAGTCCCAAAGGTGGAAGCTTATCGCAATCCTCCAATACCAAAGGACAGGTGTCATCAAATCGTTACATTAGGAAGACCAGGATTCTGGGAGAATAGAGGGAAGAAGAGTTCGATCTCTTCGGAGTCCTGAAGTCCGAAGTTGATATAAACCATCGGTCATAGGAGGACACGTGGAACAAGATCTGGAGTTCCATAGAACCAGTACTCCAGGGGAAAGAAGTGGAAAATATCTTGGGATCAAAAATTTCTGAAGCCCCAAAGGTCGGGATTCATCCTAGTCATCGATCAGGAGAAGGACACATGGAGGAAGGAGAGGTCCTTTGGAATTTCAACGTTCGAAAGGAACAAGGGTTCGTGATGAGTGAATTTCTAAACTCTCGAAGCCTGGAGTAAATCCAAGTCATCCATCTGTCAAGGCATAGGGGTCATTGTTCTGGGTCCTCCACAAGTTCACGAGTTCGACACTCTAAAGGTTGTACAGTTTTGGACACCCGGGACTCTCAAATCCTGGAACCCCGAAGTGAATCGTGGTCATTGATCGATGAGAGGGTGTGGACCATTGATTGTATGTTTTGTGTGTGTTCATCGGTCCAATGCTCTGATACAATTATGGTGTTGCACTTCAAAACCCCCCCGAAGCTCAAAATTGCGAGGTAGGGTGTAAGTCATTTATTTTAAGGAAGATCTAGAGCCGTATGATCTACTTCAGGATTCATCTCTCTAGGAGTGCACTGTGTTAAAATAGTTATATTTACCAAAGCTTGGATTTCTGAAATTGATTCCCACCGTAGATTGGGGTGAGCACTCTGAGTTGTTAATCCCTGTTGTGGTTCAGTGCTCTGTCACTTTGGTGTTCGGAAGGTTTGGAGTCTTGTTCTATTGGGACTCCCGAATATTGATATATCTGAAGTCCTAGATTCTTCAAAGACTGGAGGTTTGGCCCACGGATTTAGCCCACGGTTCCTAGAGAGGCTCTTCTAGTACTAGGGGACCACCGAAAAGTAGATTTCATGTTTAGGAAGAAGATTTTAAAGCCTATTTTGTGGATTTGAGGGCTCATAGAGAGCCTGTGTTGTGGATTTGAGGGCTCAAAGAGATCCTACGAGTTGACTCAGCTCTCAAAATCAACGATCCTTAGACCAGGAGGTCGCGCAAGCCCCAATACTTGTCTAAATGTCATGGATTTTTTTTTATACATGGGTTCCTTGAGTATCACTTGGCCCTCTACGATGTTGATACTTTTGGAGCTTCAAGCTTAGCTACCCTTCCCATATGTATGATCATAACCGTCGAATGTTCCCTCGGACATTGACTACAAGTTGGGATGTTTAGTTCCTATTCCTAGGTATCACAGAGGTGACTAAGAGGGGCTTCCCATGGTACTTAAGGTAGACATTACATCACACTTTCAGTACCCCTAGAGGGTACCCCATGTTCACATGGGTTACTTTCAATAGGAACAATTGTTACATGAAGATCAAGGTAACTGCTTCTCACTCCTTCATTCATCAATCTCGAGACTTAATCAACCTGTGATAGTTTTAGGAAGGTACCTTTCCTCTGGTTTGTCTGTGTTGTTTCCTTTAGGACTTTTTAGTGGTGTTCTTTATGTTCTTAGTTGAATTTAGGGAGTTTTTCTATAGCAACTTTGAATCATTTATTAAAGGTGGAAAACCAATCTCTTTGTTGGTCTTAAAGGATTCAAGGTCTTTCGTCAGAAAGGGTAGAGCCTCTACCACCTCCTCAAAGGTGTTGATTGGAAAAAACTGGTTCTTCCAAGTTAGTTGTCATGAACATTGTGTTGAAACATTAATTAATTGTTGAAATATTAATTATTGCATGGATTAATTAATTGTAGAAAAAGATTAATTGTCAAAAATTTAGTTGTCAGTGATGTCAAACCTTGAGAAAAGTTGCATGTCAAATTAAAGTAGTTGTAAACAAAAGATAATAAGTTGCATGTCATTTGCATGTCACAGCAACTGTAAATAGAAGATAACAAGTTACATGTGAGCTGTGTAAACACACCTAGGATTTAATTTTCCTAAGGTTTTCCCTATGTTTATTAGTCATTATTGAGTCTCCTATAGTTTAGGGAGAATATTCCTTTTCCTACATTCTAGGAGAATATTATTTAGAGTTCACACTTCAATTTGATTAGTTGAGTGGATTCTAGATGCCACATTAGTTTCATCACCATGCAGCATTGGGATCATCACCAACTAATGCACATTGTCCTTGGGATCATCAAAAATCTAGCACATTACTCATGATTCCCTGATCTCCTCCTCACTACACTTTGTTTCAGTCATTTAACTGGAGACTGAGAGACTAGTTAACTCATACAAGGTGGCAGTTCACTCCCATAACTTCCAGTGTGTGTCCAGATCACTCTAGACCACCACTATGGTGAATTGGATTCTCCTCCAGTGTGAATTATTTGAGTTATATAGATTATATCATGTATAAATTATCATTCATTCATTTCGTTAATGGAATTCTTCCATTCTTTCTCTTTTGTTTCTCTCTTTTCTCATTTCTCTGAAAATTGTGTATGTATTTTTGCTAGATAGATCTTATCTATGCAGGTTCATCCACATTTACATGGTATCAGAGCCAACAGATTTCTAGGAAAAAGACACACCAAATTATTTTTGTAGGTACTAAGGATTGAAGACAGCAGAAAAATGAAATTTTCAAAAGAATTTATTCTTACACCACACAATTTCTTTGCATGGAAGGAGAATATGATAGTGCATCTTCAAAGTAGAGGCTTATATAGGTTAACCATGGACACAGAGACCAAACTCACATCATCCATAGAAAAATCCAAGTATCTGAATCGAATGGATGAAGCATTTGGAACTATTTGTAGTTTCATTTCTCCTCAACTCCTCTTTCACATATCCTCCTGTAAAACCCCCAATGAATCCTAGACCACCATCGAAGTGATTTTTTGCAAACAGGATGAGATGAGGGGACACATGCTCGAGGTGGAATTGCTCACTTTGGATCCAAAAACTTTCGACAATCTCCAATACTTCCTTACCAAATATAAGGATTTACTATCGCAACTCAAGGCTTGTGGGGTTGCTAAATCTAGGGAAGAGAAACAAATGGTTCTTACCATTCTCTCCAAACTTGGTCTGGAATACTCAGTGTTTGTATCCACATTTCATTCAATTAGTCTCACCTCTAGAGCTACCTAGAAAATTCTTTCTCTTGAGGTATTTATCGAGTCTTTGACACAAGAGAAGAACAAGCTCATCAACATGGGAAAAATCAAAGGCCCAAAGGCACATGCACTTGTTGTACAAGATGGTAGTAATCATCCAAATCAGAAATCTAAACACAAATGAAAAAGGAAAGCAAATGCAAATCTAAAGAAAGAAGGGTACTCAAAACCCTTCAACTATGCCTCCGGATCCAAAGGTGAAAAGGGGAGAAACACACTTATTGCCATAAAGGATTCCATCCATAATCTGCATGTATGCAGAAACGGGTAGATCAAATGGCCCAATTTCTTCAAAAAAACAACCTTGGAGATCGCATCCATGAGGGTACCAAGAAGAAGAAGAAGCCAGAAGATCAGAATCCCAACAAAGGTAATTCTAGCCATGCTTTGATTGCCATCAACTCCTCTCCCAATGCTTAGATTGTAAATTCAGGTGCATCACACTACATGGCTGCCACAAATGAAGTCTACTCTTCATTGGATGCATGCAAAGGTCCTCCTATTCTGATGGGGGATAACATTTAGGGCAAGGTCACTCGAAAAGGAAGAATTGAACTCGCAAATAGGAGCTTCAAGAATGTGCTACACATTCCCAAACTCTCCATCAATCTTATTTCCATGTAGCATATGAAAAACTCTGGCACCGGAAAGAGATTCATATTCAAAGCTAATGTTGTGGATATCTATGACATGTAAATTAATTCCATAGTTTCTACTAGTGAGGTAAATCATCAATCCAGACTCTACACATTTTCTGAATTTATTGAACCAGATTTAGCGTTATTGATTACCCATGCTAATGAAAGCAATAGGATATGGCACGAAAGGTTCGGGAATTTAAATTTAAGATATATGAAACATCTTAGCAAGTAGGTAATGTTTGATGTTCTACCTGACATCCACTTATCCAAAGGAATTTTTGAGGGATGTGTTCTTGGAAAACACCCTCAAGAGAAATTCGATAAAGGAAAGACTCGGAAGGATTCCTTTCCTTTAGATTTGATCGATAGTGATATAATGGGCCCTTTTTCGCATCAATAAATTAGTAAAGCAAGGTACTTGCTCATTTTTGTTGATGATTTCTCAAGCTTCACATGGAATTTCTTTCTCAGGAAAAAATCAGAGGTCTTTCAACACCTCAAAGATTTCAAATCCCTTGTTGAAACACAGTCAGGAAAGAAGATCAAATCCCTCTAAACAGATAATGGGGGGGAGTATGTCAACCATGAGATACATAATCTTTTTCTTGAGACCGAGATTCAGTTGAAGCACGTGGTTCCCTATACTCCGCAACAAAACAGAGTTGTTGAGCGGAAAAATAGATCCCTAAAAGAGATGGCATCGTACATGTTGCATGCAAAGTCACTTCCACAGAGATTATGGGTTGAAGCACTTAATTGTGAAACCTACATACAAAATATATCTCCCCATAGATATATAAAGGATAATACAACCTATGAAGCTTGGATCAGCCTCAAACAGGAATTGATCCACTTTCATATATTTGGTTCTCATGCATGGGCCAAGATTCCCTCTGAGAAGAGGAAGGCACTTGATCCACAGAGTGTATCTTTGTTGGATACCCTAATGTTGTGAAGGGACATAGACTCATTGATGTCTCCTCATATTGGATCATCATTGAGCATAGTATCCGATTTGAGGAAAGTATCTCACGTGTACCTCAACAACCACATGCAGACACTTTTGTTCTTCCACTTGTCAGAGATGATGAGCATGAACATGATGACTCTTCTTCAGATGAGAGTTCTGATTCAAAGGATTTATATGTTTCAAATACTGAGTCAGTACATTCAGATGAAAATTCAATGCATTCATATGCAGATGCAAAGCCAGAGCAGAGGCTCCAGTGGGCCAAGACTACTCTTCAAGATGCAGGATATCTTGTTGGGTATCCAGCTAATAGTAGGAGGACTCGATCAGATTTCAAGGAGCCTCCTCTTGCACTCACTACCACGAATCGATGCCACCCAAGCATATTTTCTTGGTTCAATATTTATATCCAAAGTCATATGGTAAGGATGCTGGAAATCCCTTTTGGGAATGTACCATGTAGGAGGAGTACAACTCCCTCCTTGAGAACCAGAATTGGGATCTAGTTCCCCTTCCTACAAGAAGGAAACTTGTCAGGTACATATCGATCTACAGGACCAAGAGCTTAGCGGATGGAAAAGTTAGCAGATAAAAAGCTAGGCTAGTTTCCAAAGGCTTTCAACAGGTGCACGACATTGACTATGACAAGATCTTTGCTCCAGTAGAGAAGATGGATTCCATACATTTGGCACTTTCCATTGCGGAAACCAAGGGATGGGAAGTCCATCAGATGGACGTGAAGAATGCTTTTTTTCATAGAGATATCTCTGAGGAGATCTACATGGAGCAACCCCAAGGCTTCATGCAGGATTCATCTTTGTTCTATCGACTGAAGAAGTCTCTTTATGGCCTCAAGTAGACCCCGAGGGCACGGTATGACAAGATGGACTCCTACCTGTTTTCACAGAAAATTTTACATTGTAAGTCATACATGAATGTTTACATGCTCATGGCAGTTGGTTCACTTCTACTCCTAGTTTTGTATGTTGATTATTTGTTGATCACCAGTTGCTCGACTTCAATGATTTCCACAGTCAAGAGGATTTTTCATGACAATTTCTTGATGACGGACATGGGTCTCCTACATTTCTTCCTTTGACTAGAGATCGGTCAGGATGCATCATGCATCAAAATTTCTTAGGCCAAGTATGCACGAGATCTCCTTGAGACATTTCACATGACATACTGCAAGTTTTCCCTGAATCCTTTCATATGAGTCAGATTTGAGGATGGTGGGGACACTCCACTAGTGGAAAACACATTGTACATAAAGTTAGTGAGGATCTTGTTGTATCTCACACACTCTAGAACAAACCTCTCCTATGCAGTTGGAGCAGTCTCTAGGTTCATGCAGAAGCTGCATGAGCTACATTGGAAGGCTGCAAAGTGTATCCTTCGATGCATACATGGAACCATCACCTTTGGGAATCACTATGCAATATACTCTATATTGGACCTCATAAGGTTCACTGATTCTGACTGGGCTGGTGATAGCATTGATCGCAAGTCCACATCTGGTTACTCACTGAGACTTGGTTCTAGGCCTATCTGTTGGTCAAGAAATAAGCAGGTTTCTATTTCTATATCTTTAGTCGAGGCAGAGTACAGAGGGGTAGTTAACATAACCATTCAGGCTATGTGGCTACAACAATTTCTCATTGAGTGGGCATTCAGTTTCATCGATCGATCATCATTTAGTGTGACAACCAGAGCACTTTGAAGTTCTGCAGATATCAAATTCAAAGGCAGTAGATGAAGCACATCGAGATCCACCTGCACTACATCCGGGACTTAGTACACGAGGGGATCATCAACGTGCAGTTTTATCCTTCAGCAAAACATACTATAGACATCTTCACCAAGACCTTCACTGAGCAGAAGTTCCATTCTCTTTGTATTCGTCTTGGAGTGAAGGACACAGTTGCCTAGTAACTTTCATTTCTTATTTTACATACATTGTACATTGAGGGGAGGGTGGTTCCCTCTTTTCTTGTTTATTTCAATGTATATTTTGTATTTGGATACCTAACATGACCTCATTGTTGAGACCCATTCTTTATTTTCATAGTGTGATGTTCAAGGGGGGTGTTGGAGATACTTCACACACACCTAGGATTTATTTTTCCTAAGGTTTTACCTATTTTTATTAGTCATTATTCATCCTCCTATAGTTTAGGGAGAATATTCATTTTCCTACATTCTAGGAGAATATTCTCTTCAATTCACACTTCAGTTTGATCAATTGAGTGGAGTCTAGATGCCACATTAGTTTCATCACCATGCAGCATTGGTATCATCACCAACTAATGTGCATTGGCCTTGGGATCATCACCACACTAGTGCATTACTCATGATTCCCTGATATCCTCCTCACTTCACTCTTTCAGTCGGTTAACTAAACACTAAGAGACTAGTTAACTCAGACTAGGTGGCAGTTCACTCTCGTAACTATCGGTGTGTGTCCAGATCACTCTAGACCACCACTATGGTGCATTGGATTCTCCTATAGTGTGCATTAGTTGAGTTATACAGAGTATATCATGTGTAAATTATCATTCATTCATTTGGTTAGTAGAATTATTCCATTCTTTCTCTCATGTTTCTCTCTTTTTTCATTTCTCTGCAAATTGTGTATGTATTTTTTCTAGCTAGATCTTATTTGTGCAGGTTCATCCACATTTACAAGTTTCATGCCATTATGAGTTGCATGGAAGTTGCATGTCATTATGTTATTTCTCTTTAAAACACATAGAAGAGTCAATTGTACATCACTTATGTGTATCACTTTTGAGAATACAGGTTGGAGATCTAAGGTAGTGAGTCAAAAAAAGACAAGTACAGTGAAGTAAGAAGTTTGCAGGAGCAAAGAGTATAGAGAAGAGGGTTCATATAGGGATTCCTTGAGTATATCCAGGAGTTTCAAGAGGAAAATTGTAGACATACATGGGTTGCATTGAGGAAAAGTGCGGATACCTGTGAGCAGACAGTGCATAGGTTCGTGGACCTGTGAGGAAAATTTGTGAAGATCAGGGATGTAAAACTCACGTGAACTACATTATTAAAGTTATGTATTCATATGTGTGTTAGGGTGAGTATTCTGAATAAGTCAGGAATAGGTATGTCTCAGTGATTCATAAGAATTTTATTTGGAGAATTCTCTTATGGATCTTGGTATGAGGTGTGTGTGGTTGTAGTCTTCATGAGATATTGATATTAGTAGAAGAAATAGAAATATCAGAGAAAGCAAAAGAAACAGGTTATTAGTGACAAAGGTAGTGATAGGTTGGTCTACATTTATATTTCAGGGCAGTTGGACGAGGCAAGGAAAGGGGGTTGTAGCCTACTTCCAATTGGAGTCGAATAAATTAGGGAGATGGAGACTCCTTCAGGTTGTAGCCTGTAAATAGGGGGTTGGATCCTCCTTCCAATTGTAGTTGGATAAATAGGAATTTTCTACTTCCAATGATTGTACTCTTTTATCAATAAGAAAAGCATTATGTGGTTTTTTCCTGCATTGGGTTTCCACATAAAATTCCAGTGTACTGTGTTTATGTGATGTTTATGGTGTTGATGATATTATGAATGCTCATAATATTCATTGGAGGTTTTAGATTATGATTAAAAGTACTATTTTTGCTCATATTAATTCACCCCCCCTCTAATAATTCCAACAATTTGTATCGAAGCAGGTCCTTCAGGAAGCAGTCTAACAACTGGAAGGAGATCATGGAATACACTAAGATTAGAGAGCAAGGTTTAACTGTCATAAATATACCTTCTAGAATAAAAGGATGAAAACTGTTTTATAGGAACACGGATTTGATGTTTGGAAATTAGTAGTAGATGGTTATACAACACTAGACGCTCCCCCAACTGACAGAGATGGAAAGAAACTCAAAAAAAAAAAAATCAAAGGCTAAAGGTACTATTTTGAGCAGTTTAGTTGATTCGGTATTTTTCAAAGTTATGCATTGTGATCTGCAAAGGATATTCGGGATAAACTCAAAAATATTTATGAAGGAGATTCCAAGGTAAAGGGAGCTAAGCTTCAAATTTTCAGAGCTAAGTTTGAACAGTTGAATATGAAGGAAGATAAAGATATTACAGCCTACCTTCTGCGAGTTGATGAAGTAGTTAACACTAATAAGGGATTGAAAGTATAAGTTGATGACTCAGTGGTTGTTCAAAAGGTATTGAGGTCTCTTCCTATGAGATTTGATTATAAAATATCAACCCTAGAAGAAATATAATATATCGATACATTGATCATGGATGAGCTACATGGAATATTTACAGCTTATGAAATGAGAACAGAACAGGAGAACCGAGTCAAAAAAGAATAATCTTTCAAGGAATCCAAGAATACAAAGAAGAAGATCAAGAAAAATTCAAAACTAGGTTGTAGTTGTAGTGATCATTCAGACGAAGACGAAGAGATGACTAGCTTCATAAGGAAATTACAGAAAGGAACCAACAAGTATAAAGGTATGCTTCCATTGAAATGTTTTAATTGTGGTGGTATTGGTCATTTTGCTTCTAAATTTCCTCACGGGAAAAAATATAGTGATGAAGAGTAAGTTTCTAAAAGGGAAAAAAATTATCAAAAGGGAAACAAGAGAAGAAACAAAAAGAAATTATTAAAAAAAAGTTTCTACTCAAAGGAGGATGGTTCCTCATCATACGAGGAGAATAATGGTAGTTACAATGATTCATAAAGATTACTCTTCATGGAAGTAGAATATGATTCTAAAGAAGAAGGTGAATTCGATATTAGAGCAAAGCTAATCACTGCATTAGAAAAAATTAGGAAGGAAAGAAATAAAAACAAGTCACTCAAGGCAGAGTTAAAAATGAAAGAGGGATCTCAAAATTCCAACTCTGAAGATCTAGAGAAGATGATCATGAGTCTAAAAATTCAAATAGAAGAAGACAAAAGAATTGAGGAAATACTTAGAAGTCAATTAGAACAAAAGGAGAAAATGATTGGAATCTTGGAAGAAGAGATAGTCTCTTTAAGGAAAGATCTTCAGAAGAAAGATATGCAGCAGAACAACACCAAAATATTGGATCAAATAATCAGCAGTCAAAGACCATCTGATGACAAATCCGGACTAGGATAAAATCAAGTATAGAATGAGAAAGGATCAAGGTCCAAGACAATAGAAAAAGAAGCTGGAAAAAGAAACTATGCAGAGATTGTCAAATATTATTTCAAGAAGGAATAATGCATGCCCCCTAAGAAGAGCATTCGAGAAATAAAGAAGACGGATTCAGAAGGAGTGCATCACAAAGAATATAATATGTTCCTAGGTATCAAAGATTATTTTGTGGTCATTGTTTTAATTGTGCTAATATTGGAAATAAAGCTATAAATTGCAAGGCCTATGCCAAGAATCAAAGAAATTATGCAGGGTACTTGAATAATGGTTATCCCGGAAGATCTTATGAATCATACAAGATAAACCAAAATTGTTTTGGTTCATTGAGAAATGAAGTAGAGTTCTACAAATGCAACAATTTTGGTCACATAGCGAAGAATTGTAGACTGACTATTCCACCCATGGAATCAAAGTAGAACATTAACAGTCAAATATCGGAACCACAAGAGATATGGAAGAGAAAGCGGAATCAATGCTCACTTTCTATACAAGCCCAACACAAGAAAAGTGATTGGTATGCTAACAGTGGTTGTTCAAAGCATATGACATGTGATAGGAAAAGGTTTCTAACTATGAAGAAAGAAAAAATGGATCAGTTTCATTTGGAAATAATCATTCAAATAAAATTATAGGTAGAGGCACAGTTAAGATTGGAAGTAGAGATTCCATGGAAGAAAATGTTCTACTAGTTGAAGATATGAAGAACAATCTGTTGAGTGTAAGTCAAATGTGTGATCAAGGATACACACTTCAGTTCGACTCATAGAAATTCATGATATTTCAAAGACAACGAATACTCTATGGAAGCATTGTCTACAAGGAAAACAGACCATGAACAAGTTCAAATCAAAGGAGTACTCAACTACAAAACCATTGGATATTGTACATACTGATCTATGTGGGCCAATGAGAACAAAGGCATCAAATGGTGAACAATACTTCATGTTATTGATCAATGACTACACAAGAATGACTGCAGTTTTCTTTCTCAAGAAGAAGTTAGAGGCATTTGATCATTTCAATATATACAAAGAGATGGTTGGAATAGAGACATACTTGAAAATCAAATGTTTGAGATCAGACAATGGTGGAGAGTTTACATTGAAAGAATTCATGGAGTTTTTTTGTGAACGTGGGATAAAAAGGAAATTCTCAACAGCTAGGACACCTCAACAAAACAAAGTTGTTGAAAGAAAGAATAAGATAGTACAAGAGATGGCCATAACCATGTTGAAATATTCAAAGTTGGGTGACATATTTTGGGCACATGTATTATTTTTGGATGTATGGGTTGACTCGAGTTCTACCTTAGTTCTCCAACAAAACCATTTTCACCATTGGCCCTTCTGGTAAAACAAAAGGATACACCGCGCACAGAGTGCACAATGCAGTCTCACCTGAGATGGTTTATGGGTGACTGCAGGATGCAGGTGTCTGGAGATGGTCTTAACCATGCATTTTATCATACCAATCATCATATCCACTATTTCATTTATTCATAACATATTTCTAGTTCACGTTGTAATTTAAACCATTCATTCATCTAAACATTTAATCATAATTACAGAAATAACAAAAACCATTCAAACACATTGCAACAAAGATTTGTTATCGTCGTTCACCCTCCTTGGGGCTATGTCCCAAAATTTATTATGCTTATTTCTTATTCATAAAAAGGGCATTGCGCACATTACATCATAGAATAATAGAGAGTAGTGAGGCAAAATAGTGTTGCACCAAGCTCCACAACTTGTGACCTGAACCTCAGCCAAATCTCCATATTAACTCCATCTAAGCTCCACAACTCTCAAAACAGACTTCAACTCCCAAAAAAGTACTCCAAGTACTTTCTTCATTAAAAAAGTCACATAAAGATCTCACACAACAAAACCATATATATATTCCTCAATCTACCTTAGACCTCTTCTATTTATACTACAACATTGAGTTAAAACCATTACAATGTGACTCCAAAACCCTAACCCTAACATAGCTAGGTTTGTCCACATATGCATCAAATTTTTGCAAATCATGTCACGCATTGCTTCCCTTACCCTTTTTCGTGTTGGTCTTCCTTTTTTCTAGCGCACGTTATTCCCTTTGGTCCACTCTACCTTGATTCGTGTTCTTACTCCAAAAAATTCCTACTCCAACAAGTACATACAGAATTTCATATCTTAAACATAGGAATGCTCAGAAGTAACAGTGATAAGACTCCCTGCGAGCTATGGAAAGGAAGATCGACAAATGTGAAACATTTTAGAGTGTTTGGAAGCAAGTGCTAGATCAAAAGAGATGATGGAAGAATTGGAAAATGTGACTCCAGAGTTGACAAAGGCATATTTTTCGGGTACTCAAGAAAAATCAAGGCATACAAGTGTTTCAATTTGAGACTTAACAGAATAGTGGAAAGCATCAATGTACATATTGATGAGGCCAATGTACGAAATTTCAAAGAAGAAAGAAAAGACTCGGCAGAGTGGGAAGGAGAAGAGGATTTGAAAGATGAAGTAGAAGAAGTAGAAGCGGAAGGAGAAGAAGAGCATCCAAAAGAAGAGAAAGAGGAAGATTGCAAGAAAAATATTCATATATCTCCCAAAACTCCTAGTCCATGAGTGAAGAAAAATTATCCATCAAAACGGATCATTGGGAATAAAGATGCAGGAGTTGAAATTCTTTATTATTAAAACTTAGAAATACAATCCGCATATACATCGCTTGGTCATAGCCACACATTATATCTACATTAAGAATTAATTAAACTGGGATTATAGCGAGGATGTTACATTCCCCCTCCCCTACAATTTTGCATCATCCTCGGTGCACATTATGTCGATATATATATATATACAATTTCACATCACAGTGATTTAAGAAATGTTCTGCAATTTTACAACTCTAGAAACAAATCCAACTAAAATATCCTATTCCCCTTCACTATTTTCATTCCATAGAGTTGTACCATTCATTTTTCATGGCCCCAAACATAGGTTGGATAGGACTCTAAGATGTGGTTTTGGAACTCTAACTGCTCAAAATGGAGTCTTGCATTATGTTTTCTTCAAAATTGACAAAAAAATGTGGGTATTCCTACTGCTTGTTTTCTTTATGCTCCCATGTAGCATCTTCAATATCATAGCAAGTCCATTGAAACTTTACCAACCCTATGGCTTTGTTCTTGAGCACTTTGACTTTCTGGTCCAGGACTGGTATTGGTTCCACCCAGAAATCTCCTTCGTGTTCCACCCGGATCACAGTCCAGTCAATTATGTGGTTAGGGTCAGGCACATATTTCTTTAATAATGACACGTGAAATACATTATGCACTCTCATGGATGTAGGAAATACTAGCATGTATGCAACTAGCCATATATTTTCTAATATTTCAAAAGTTCCACAATATCTTGCTGCCAACTTTGGACAAATTCTATTCTTAGTGAACTTCTTTTCTCCTTCACTTTTAAAAACACATGTTTGATCACTTTGAAATCTCTAAAAACTCTATTATTGTCTGCATAATTTTTTTGTTTGTCTCGGGAAACCTTTAAATTATGCTTAATCTTTTCCATCTAATCGTCCATTTCCTTCAAAAAATCTGGTCCAATAACCTCTCTGTCTACTAGGTTATCCCAAATTACTGGTGTGTTACACTTTATTCCATACAATGCTTCAAATTGACTCATTTTTAATGGGGCCTAATACCCATTGTTGTAATCAAATTCAACCAAATGAATATAATCTTCCCACTTTGATGGTTGATCCATCACATACATTCTAAGAATGTCCTCAATTATTCCATTAGTCATTTTTTTTGCCAACTAACTTCGAATGATATGTTGTATTGAGATTTAAATTCCTCCTAAAGCCTTTGAACAAACCCTTCCAAAATTTGGATGAAAACTTTGGGTCTCTGTCCGAAACTATTTCCTTAGGCACTCCATGTAACCTAGCAACTTCCTTCATGTTTATTTTTGCAATATTTTTTGCCTTGTATGTTTTCTTCATTGGAATAAAATGTGATCCCTTAGTTAATTTATCCATCACCACCATGATGGAATCATGCTGCTTCATTGTTCTAGGAAGATTTGTAATAAAAATAAATTGTGATTCTCTCCCACTTCCATTCTAGAATGGGAAATGGTTGTTACAATCCAACTGGATATCTATGTTCAGTCTTCACTTTATGGCACTCTAGACATACAACTATATAATTAGCCACTTCTTTCTTCATTCCTGGCAAAAAGTATTGGCTTCTTACAGTTGGAATTGACTTCTGATATCCTGTGTGCCTGACATATGGAACATTGTGCATTTCCCTCAACACTGCATTTTTCATCTCATTGGAATTAATCACATATACCTTGCCTTTGTACATGAGAATTTCATCTTCTTTCATCCCAAAGTCTTTAGATTTCTGCAAAAAAATTCCTTGTTGTAATGATTCTTTAATTTTCAAATAGTATTGATCTGAATTTGTTGTTGCAATAATTTTATCTTTCATATCAGTCCTACCCATGATGATGGCTGAAATATACATCTCATGTGTTGTCTTATTGAGTGCATCAACCACTTGATTCTCTTTGCCTTTGATGTGCTTAGTCTCAAAGTCATATTCACTTAGAAATTTCAGCCATCCAATTTGTCTAGCATTTAATGTTGGTTGTCCAAACAAATGTTTCAGAAAGTGGTTTGTCCTTAGCACAAATTTCCTCCCCATCAGGTAATGTCTCCACATTTTTAATGCATGTACAATAGTTGCTAACTCTATATCATGGGTAGCATAATTCCCCACATGCTTTTTTAATTTTCTACCCTCATAACATAGCACATAAACTTTTTGTGTGAGGACCCCACCAAGCTCTTCCTTGCATGCATCAATGCACGCCACAAAATCTCCATCCAAATCTGCAATATTCAATATTGGTGCACTTTTCAAGATGTCTTTTAGTTGTTGAAAACTCTCTTCACATTTGGGAGTCCATTCAAATTTCACTACCTTCTTTTGCAAAGAAGTGATTGGGATTGCAATCTTTAAAAATCCTTTTATGAATCTTGAGGAGTTGTAATTCTTTGTAATTGTGGGTTCTGTTATCACCATAACAATTTTCAGATTAGGATCCAAATTTCAGAAATTTAGCGAAATGCTATATCACTGTGGAAGTATGATAGTTCGGGGGATTGATCTATATCCAGCAGCATATAGACAAATATAGCGGAGGCGCAAATGGTATAACTCGACAGACCGTCAATCTTAAAGAAGCCTGGATCAATGAATAAGGCACATAACAAGGAATGAAGCAGCGCAGAAGATAATTATTCGAAGGTGGGTCGGGGAAACCATTATGGTTTTGTTTGTGTACGCGTGGCGACACTAGAGGTACATCGAGGTGAAAAACAGTCTACTCAAAACCATTTTTTCCAACCCTCGATATCAGAAGTTGATGGTGTTATCACCTGCTAATTTGCATTTTATTGTTCCAAAGCAGCTTGTCCTGCTATTATCTTTCCACTCAGATTTTCAAACTTTTTCACTAGCTTCGTCAAGCTTCCATCACCTAAATCCTTCACCCAATGGATAATCCAAAACAGTCATGTACTCCACAATTCAAAAGTTGGCAAATATCCCAAGCCTATACCTAGCCTTAATTCTTATCTAAATCCCTTAGTTCCATCACTTCATTCATTTTTACCCTTATTTTCGTATTCTCATTGAAATTAAAAAATATTCCTTTTATTAAGCACCTTTATCCTATCCACAAAGTCATGTGTTAAGCCTCATATGCCCAAAGTCTTTCGAAAATAGAAAAAAGGGGTTTTTTATTATTAATATAAATATGTTTATATTAATATTAATATTTAATCCATTATTTAATTTATGAAATCACGTCAAATCATGGGCACAAAACTCAATTTATAATGTGGAAAATTCAAAGGTTGGATGGAGGGCATACATACATATCAGGGATTAAAGTAACGATGAGGTTAATTATGTGAAGACGGACCGAAGAATACTACCATGGTTTCTTTGGTGGACACGTGTTTTTATGTGGAGCACATCAGAGGTAAAAGCAGTTGATTTAAACCACTTTAGCCCAATCCCGATATAATAAATGAAAGCATTTATCATATGTTTTATGTGCGACATTTTTCCAGGAGTGCATTTCAATAATGATTATGGGATTTCCAATAAAAGAAATTCTTCCTCGCTGTGAAATTGTTTTACAGAGGTAAAATTCACATTTTACAAATCAAAGAGATTGATTTCCATGAAAAGGATTTAAATGGGAAGATGCACATGAACTAAGACTTGGATAATTCTTTATCCAAAGGTTTTAAAAAGTAAAAGAAGAAAACAAAAGGTGTTTTACCAAAGACGGTAAACTGGAAAAAACACATAGTAAATGTTTTTCCACAGTGAAACGGTAAATTGGAAAAACATTACATAGTAAATGTTTTTCACAGGGAGATGGTAAAAGTGAATGTTTTTTACAATGAAATGGTGAATTGGGCAAACAAGACATGGTCTTAAAAACCATGGGCATGAATTAAATTATGAAAATTTGATTCTACAGGATAGAAAAATATTTGGGAATTATTTTTATTTCAAATATATTATTCCCAAATGTTTAATGAGAGTATGAATAAATGAAATTATGTTTGAAAGATTATGAGTGACGCTTCAAAGAGAATGTGGCAGAAGAAGGATCTGGAGCTTCAGAGGAATCTGCAGGGATCATGAAACATTTTTTTTATGGAATCTGTCAGTTGTAATCATTGTAGAAGCTAAAACATTTCATTTCAGTTATTGTAACTAGTTGCACATTGAATGAACTCAAATTGTATAAGTGTTAGAGGTTATGAGTGTATTAATGATGGGCAGAAGTACAAGGGCACAATTTTGGTGGTTCTGGACTCCATTGTAATTTTCTGGGGCTGAAATGAATACATATGCAACAGCTTTGAAGTCTTTATGAAAAGATT
>WSFP011417938.1:0-23430 GCA_009831015.1 Picea engelmannii
CATACATCATGTACCAAATCAAGTGCATCATCCATACACCAAATCTCAACAAGATGAACCACAATAAAGATGTGTTCCCATACATGTCTGTCATATCAACCATAAACCATGTTCTAGTGATACTAATAGCAAGTGCCTCTAAACATATACTAAGAGTGTTCGTCAATAGATCAATGATATATCTCTAGATAGCATCACATCATCATGATATATCTCATAGACAAGGTGCCATAAAATCACTAAGAACATAACCAGCAGTATACCTTATCAGGAATGCATCACTCCACACACTAAAATTTGTACCATGCATCCAAGACGGATAAGCTTCAACACTCAACCATATGTCATCACTATACATAGATCAAACACACATGCAAGCATATAATCATGAAAACTTGCAACAAACCATATCACACCTTGCAAAATAGAGTTATACCATCAAACCATGTTGAAACTCATATATACACTCCTCTTCTTGAGGCTTTTTCCACAGGTACGCGGCATGTTCCACAGAAATATTGTGTATGTACGCAACCTTTCTATAGGTAACCTTGTGTATGTATGTGAGTTCTCCCACGGGATCCTGTGTATGCTTTAGAAAGAGTGAATCTTTCTTTATTCTTTATTCCTTCATTCATGTCTGGTTGTTCAGTCTTCTTCATCCACTTCTGAGAGTGTCCTGGTTTCTTTGTACTTGTACTCTGAGATTCCATCCTTTCAACATTTCCATGCTATATGAAGCACTCCTCATTGGCGTTCTCCTTGAATTCCAGCAATCCTGAGTTTTGTGGCCAAACCCACTGCAGTTGTAAAATCTCATGGTGTGACAATTAGCAGCAATGTGTCCCACTTGATTACATCTCCAACATCTTAGGGTGTTATGGAGCCTTCCAACATCTTTCCTTGCATAATGTCTGCATTCCAAAGATTTGTTACCATATTAGTTACATGAGAAGAAGTGACCATGAAAAACATTTTCATACCTTTTCTTTGGTGTCCACCTTGAAGGTGTCTCTCTTTTGAATTTTCTTTGAGGTGTAGGGATGGCTTCTTAATATCTTCTTTGCTATGTTCTTATGAAGTTTTCCTTACTATGTATAGGTTCTTGACTTGTAGCTTTGCTTCCATTTTTTGAGAATGAAGGACTTACCTCATGCTTCTTAGAAGTGCTAGCTTCAATATGTGCAGCTTCCTTGTTGTATCCAACACATGATTTATCATTAGGTGATCTTTGACAATTCAAGATTTCATCCAAGATTGTTGAGTTATTCATCAACCTTTTTGACTTCTCAATTTGGGTCTTCAGATTGACATTGACTTCAAGTATTTTACTAATTTCATCATCTACCTTTTTATTTTCTTCTCCTTGATTCATTATATCATTCTTTAGTCTCTTGATCTCTTCTCCTTGTTTCATGAGTATTTGTCTTACCGCCACGGTATGCCTTTGGTACTTTTCTAGGGCTTCCTTAATGTATTCATCAAGATCAAAAGTATATTTATCATCTTCTAACACATCTAAAACTTTGTATTTGAGCTTCAACAAATCTTCCTCTTCATCTACAAGATAACAGTTAGATGATTCTACACAACCTTCTTCTACTTGTGTGTGCATGAATCTCCTTCAAGCTTGTAAAGCTTATAATGAAGGCTTGCTCTGATACCAATTATTGGACACACCGGCCACACTGAGAGGGGTGGTGAATCAGTGTGAGGATCTTTTTACACTTCTTACAAAAACTTTAGTTAGCAATCACCATTTACTCATTAGTTCCATTCACACTTAGTTGCTTGCATGTCTCAACAACATACATCAACAATAAAGAACTTTGAACCATCACAATAATGAACACAAAGAGCACCAAATATATGTTTAAGATTTTTGTATTATATTTTACAAGAGACTACAATCTCAGGTTTTATCAACGCCAACTTAAAAGAGCACCAACTCTCAATTGCAAGACCCAACGTGCATATCTCAGCACCAACCGAGATGTGAGGAATCCAAACCTCAAGTATAAGACCCAGCTTGTATATAGAAAGAAATCTGTCAAAATGTACCAATAGTATATACCAAGACAAGTGCTTCAAATATGCACAACACAACATGTCACCTCAACCTATCTCATCAATCTCATCATCCAAATCTGATCTACTCACAAAGATCAATCATCAAGTCAACTCTCAACGATATGCACAATATCAGCAAGTTAACCAACAAGATACCTCTAGAAATACACCATATTCTCCATAAACCAAATACCATAAACCCTTACACAAGACCATGTGCCAAAACAATACCTTTAATCATGTAGAAATCATCAAGACCTATACCATACCATGCAACAATTGGAACAATTCCAATATGAAAATTTGATGTGGTTTCTGAACTGCCAACTTTCTGCAGCTGTCAAATTTGTTGTCATGTTTTTGTTGTTGTGATTCTATTGTCATGGTTATGTTGTCACGTTTCTGTTGTCGCGGTTTTGCTGCCGCGATTCTATTACCGCAATTATGTTCTTGTGAATTTTCTCTATCAATAATACATGCCCAAATAACCTATCACAAATGGATATTCAATATGCTCAAAGATCATACAACAAGAGACCCTTCCTCTCTTATTTATACTTCTCCAAGTAGCTTCCTCTAGGGGTTATCATCTAACCAACTTTACCCAACTTCCT
Source organism: Picea engelmannii (assembly GCA_009831015.1). Lineage (NCBI taxonomy): Eukaryota > Viridiplantae > Streptophyta > Pinopsida > Pinales > Pinaceae > Picea > Picea engelmannii. The sequence goes on from WSFP011417938.1 coordinate 2,685, forward strand.
TCTTTTGGGGTTAACTCACTTCTAATCACTTGTCCACTTACAACCACATTTCAACAAATAGTAAACTATCCACTTCTAGTTGCAACTAATTTATTTTTAATTGTTTTATTGTTGCAACCACTTAATCCATGACTAACCACTTTGATTGGTCAACTTCTTCTAGGATATTCTAGAATAATTTGACTTCTTTGACCTTCTAGGGGATTCTAGACACTCGTGAGGGTTCTCTAACTTCACATGGCCATAACTCTATAACCGTGAGGAGTTATGTGACATTCCACATATCACTGGAAATGGCATGACGAGCACTATCCATATAGAATAGTCTATCTTGCAAATTCACTAATCTTAATTACATTATTCCTCAACCAAAATTGGGTTCCTTTACCATACTGCTAGGATTACTCGACCACTTAACCATTTAGACTTTACAAAGCGTATTTTCGTGAGGGATTTCACCATAAGGGGACCACTTTGAGAAAATTATCCAAGAGCATATTCCCATGAGGGCTTGCACCATAAGGGGAGCAGTTTGGAGTTCATCCATTTGGTACTTCCTATCAACCATGACATGACTTCAATGATATAACTCCCTTTGACATCAACCTTGACATCAATGACAACATAATCCAACAACCAATACATCAATGATATAAGCACATCACTATGAAAATACTTGACATCAATCCTTTGACATCAATGACAACATAGTACAACAACAGCCTGGATGCAAAGAGGACGTAAAAAAATGTCATCAAAATGCAAGACAAACCCAGGAAAAAAACTTCAATAAGGGGTTTGAGGGCTACAACGACACTATAAACATGTATCGTAGTAGTGTTGCCTTCTCTACACAAGTACTAGGGGTATTCAATGAGTCTTTACAACCATTCATGTAGACTACTAAAAAATCAACACAAATAATGTCATAAATTTCATCAAAAGACAACTCATATTTAAACATATATGTGGGCCCATCCTAACAATGAGGCTTCTTGCTTTGTGAGATGGTAAATCTAAGCATCAAACCAATATTTCTCTAATGCCTTTGTAATCCTCTATTTCATTTTTCTAAAACCCTACACTTGTAATGATGGAACCATTTCTTGGCTCGAATTGCAAACCATGGTCCACAAGGGTGTCCAACAAAGGGCATTGTAGTGTAGTATTGACATATCAATCCCTATAATAGGGAAGGCATCATTTGAGGTTCATTCTCGAATTGGTTGTCATATGGTGTTCATAGCAACATGGAGAAGGATCCTTAGTACTCTTTCTTCCCATTAATTGCTTATGGGTATTCATATTAATATTAATTGGACTATGTAACATTCATTATCACAAAGATAATTCATTCAAAATAAATTACGACTAAATAACCAAGAAATATGCATCATACATATAAATAACACGCTAGAAAATGGACAAAACTAGGAGCGAACTTCAATTAAATTCAATCTTTGTCAAGTAAGTCATTATGTTCATGCATTAGATCTACCATTCTAACTATTAGGGGGTATTCTCCATACATTTTCCAACAATGGAATAAAACTAGCAACCAGTAAACAACCAACCTACTATTTAACCATCTAACCTCTTTCCTAGCCTTCACGTTTGGATTTATAAAATAGGGCCTTAGGGCATAAAAGATCAATAAAAAAACCTAATCCAACTAATTGGATCAACTAATATTAATGCCCAGTAATACTCATTTCATAACTCTTCAACAATTTGCATGCGATCATCTAGCAACATTCTTCCCATGAAATAAGGGATCATGCTCCTTATAATCCATTGTTCATATTTTCCCCAAAAAAAATTGTCACTTTTCCCTACTCTACCAATTTTTCCAAATTCACAAACTCAATGCTGCAACTATCTTGATTATATGCTTGTTGTGCTAGCACCATCGTGACCTATCAGCCAAAAATCAAGGGGCCAATGATTCCCCTATTTTCACAATGATTCCATGAATAGAGACTATGACGTGGTTTAAGTCCTTGTGTGTTGTCAATGAGACATATATAAGAGTAATGGTTTGGTCAGATGAACTTGTTTTTTTGCAAATGTTGGCACAGGGGCATACCCAGGGTTCAACGCTACAACAACACACCAACAAATCCCTAACTACCAGCCCTTTCGGCAACACCTGCGAAGCAGATGAAGTCTCACCCGAGGTAGAGGTAGGGGTGGTTGCAAGACTCAGGTGTCTGCAACCTTAGCTAGGACACAGATCTGTGATTGTACTACTTAGTAAATCACTTAGCATCGTCAGTTCCTCAATATATAATCACTAATCACTTCGTTGATAAAACAGGGCTTCACAGCCTTCACACTGTTATAACGTACTTAAGCACTTAGCATCAATAGATAGGTCAAATCTAGCAGATCAAGAACTAAGCACATTCATATGAATCAGATCTAATATTCTCACATACTAAGCATAAGTAGATCTATCTAATCATCTTAAAGCACTTAGCAAAAGAAGACATAAACACATTAAGACAAGCACAAAGCAAGACAACACAGCGTTTACATGGTTCACCCCCACTCTGGGGCTACGTTCACCAACTCTTCTTATTTATTGTCTTCAGTCAATCAGTTACAAGCACAAAGCCATCAAAACCCTTACTCCACACAGGACAGAAGATCTGCGTAGCTCGCTAGATCCTTCTTCCTTGAGTTACAACACTAAGCCCTCCACAATTTGCTACAAGGACCTGCAATTAGCTCTGCAAGTCTCTTACAGTCATGCAAAAAGCACTTACAGACTCTACTCACACTTAGCATACATTTACATCACATATATGCAATATTCGACTTCTTCTTACATTGCCTATCCTTCTATTTATACATACAAAATAGGCCTAAACATGGGTAAACCCATGGGACGACATCCCATTCCTGTTACATATTCCCAAAAACCCAAAAAGGATCCAAAAGTGGGTCGAGATCCCGTGATCTCCGCTTCGTCTTACGCTCCTCCTTTGACAGGCTGTCGAAGTCCCAAAATAGGTCACTATGACCAAGAATCTCCCAAAACTTGGTCAAGGGCCAACAAGCCCACAACACTCACCTGTGAATCGTCCCAAGTCACTCTGATCTAACCAGTTCTGCTTCGAAGGCTTTGAGCTTGGCTCGCGCTGCTTCGACCTACTGTTGTGTTATGGCCTCTTGCTCGGTGAATTCTTGGATCATTGTGTCATTCACGGGCCCTTCTAGGCGTTCTTCTGCTATAATGACAACCTGTTGTAGCTCTGCTCCTCGGCTTTCAACCTCTGTGAATAACTGGCATGCCTTATCTTGTATTGGTTGAAGTCGTTGAGTAACTTCCATCACTTTTCTTTGAATCATATGGATCTGCTATTGGGCGGTGTGTTGCTCCTGAGACCACTTCATTCTTTCTACGACTGACAGGGCTTTCAGTTGTGCTTGTAGTGTGTCTGCATGTTGTTTTGCTTCCTTGAGTTGGGACTCCAATGCCTGTAACTCTAGATTTTCGGTGAGGTTCTCGTATGTCTAGGTGCTCCTGTTACTTAGTTTCTTGCACTCCAAGGCAAGATCTTTTAGTCTGTCAACTGTGTTGCGGGAAGTTGCTTCTCATTGGTCTCTTACATCTTGAGGGGTCTCAAGCACAGTGCGGAGTTCCAATTCTGCTATGCGTTGTTGGAGTTGTTGGATTACCTCTTCAAGTTGTGCCACCTGTTGTGGAACTTTCTCTTCGATCTTTACTTCGATGACTGTCACAGAGCAAAGTGCTCTGTGAACCATTTCCTTTACTTCGAGTTGCTCAGTGAGCAACTGTTCCTTGCTTTGTTGTAACTATGATTTTTCTTCATCCCACTTCGCTTGCAGAGAAATCTTTTCCCGTTCTGCAGCACTGCATTTCTCCTCAAGGTCTTTTTGTACTTGCGCTAAAGCCTAGGTGGCTTGCGATGTCTCCTCCTATGCTCGTCGAAGGAAAGCTTCGACTGTATCAGCGATCCGATGGATTTGAGCTAGCTCATCTCCCAATTCTGATGTTCATGGTGACAGAGGCGCAGTAGAGACTGTGTGGATGGACTGTAGTTCCTGTTGCACCCCTTGGAGCTCATCCTTAATCCAAATGAACACCTCCTCCTGCTTAGCTTCTTGCTTCTCTACTATCTCTAGTGAAGCATCATTTAGGGCTGCTATAATGAAATCAAAGTCATCTGATGTGAGGGTAGTCTCAAATTTGGTCCTGGTTGCTTTCACTTTCTTCCGAGATGAGGGTTTCGGTGGGGAAACCTTCCTTTTCTTTGAGAGGTCCTCCTCATCTCTAGGCGATGTAACCTCTCCTTTCTTCTGTTCAACTTCTGCACCATCTATCTCTTTTCCATCACCTCCTTGCTCAGGTGAGATGGAAGTAGTCTTGGCTGAGGTATTGTTTATATCCTAACCCTCTTTAGTCTTCTTTATCTTGCTAGGTCCGGCTGTATACGGCGTATTTTTTGGACTGTTTAAATCGGACATATTCGCAGGAGCTGCTAGAATGAGGAAGTATTCCGACCATTCCTTGGTAATTTCTTCCAAGTCATCCTCCGTCAACTTGTAGTATGATTGTAGTTGTTGTTTATGTCCATCTGCGTGCATTGTGATGTAAATAAAATGGCGGTCTGCGCTGAATTTCATTAAAGGTCGAAACCTGTGGAGGGTATTCGGGGTCATACGAGGCTCAAACTAGATGGCTACCTTAAAATGGTTTTAATACGTATGGAATACGACATTTGACTGCCATTTCTTATTCATGTCGTTCGAGTACCACAATGTACTGAACTTCGCGGCCAGAGGTTCAAACTGCTCGATGTCTGGGAAGGTCGCACCTTTCGGCATCTCCCATGTAATGAAAGCAATCAGGATCAATAGCCAACTGAAGTGGAATTCATATCCCTGATCTTGGGCTTCCCTGCAGTCCAGTTCCAACTGGTTTACCAGTTACTATGCCCAATTCAACTGAAGTCCTTCTATGCACTTCCCTGCGAGGTCAACTACGAAACCAATGACTTGGGTGGGTCGATTCTTTCACACCAACTTTCTTGTGATCAATTGGAAGGTGAGGCGCACTACATCGCTCTATATAGAAGCTACCTTGTATCCTCTCATGCCTTTCTCGACATCTCCGTAGGTGTCTTTAATCTTCTGCGCAAGAGCGTGATCCATGGATTTTCCCAGGTAAAATCCTATGGGTCAGAGCCTTACATGCTTAGCCCTATGATCCGATTGATCAACGTCAAATCCACTATGATACGGCTGTTTAACCATAAGTATATGCCATAGTAACAGGACATCAATATCTTGATGCATGCGTTCACTTCTTGGTGCCTTCCGAAGTGCGGGATCTTCATGACATTGAGCAGTGTGGACTGTGCGAGGTTATGGGTCCATGATTAAGGAATTATATTTGAATTCTTTCCTTTTGTTCTGGTCACATACTTATGTGGGGCGAGTATGCTATAGACCTTCCTGTCCCTGAGGTTGAAGTCACTAAACTTCAATGCTGCAATTTTATCTTGGTCGATGTGAACTGCGCGTATCCCCTTCGGGAGGTACGCAGTGACCAAGGCATACTCAAAATCTCTGGGCACACTGTCTCGATTGATTGTGTCGCTCAGAGGTGGTAGATAAGTGGGTAGTATACTCGGTATTAACTTAGCATTTGCAAGATCATCCCTATGCTTAGTTCACTTTTCATCTATTGGTCGGGATGGACCGGCTCGAGCAGTGGATGGAGAGGCCGTCAGTCCTCTCATCGAAGATGCTTGTACACATGTAGACACTCCTCTCTCCAACATGACTCTTTCATTCATTAAGTCGAGGAGAAATTTTGTTACTGATTCTTCAACTGTGTTGAGCTCGTTGGACATACGCACTTGGGATTAAAATTATCGGGGTCACAATGAACTTAGATACGGCACTAGAACAAACAACAATAGCTCAATGATCACTATATACAATTCACTTAGTCTGCGGGCTTCAAATTCTCAGTTAGAAAAAGTGTTCTATGTGCATGGCGCGACAGGATAAGTAGGCAACTCAGCAACGGTTCGCTTGTAACAGATATGAAGCCTCATTAACTCTTATTATGTCCATTATGGTGCAGTCCAACGGTCTGGTGTCGAGCTGTAAATGATTTTTGACCCGTTCACAGCGGAAGTCGAACGGATATATCGGTCCCAATGGCTATATTGTTTCACCTTGGCAAAGTACCATGTGTCGTTGTTCTAATATCCTGGCGAAGTTCCAATTCTGAAAATTTTCTGTCTACGAAGCTCCCTCTGTAACCTTTTGTAACTTTTCAAACTTTGCTCTCTTCTTACTTAGCTTTCTAGCCTTCTTTCCAGTGAGCTTTGTCTCGGTAGTTTGTTTTCCATTCTAATTCTTATCTTTTGTGGTCTTAGTCACTTCGCATTGTTGAGATTCATTCCTAGGGATCCGGGATAATACTTCTTCTTGGTATGGAATAGGTACTTTAATCTGTTGTGGATCCTCTAATGTTCTTGCAACTTCGACATCTGGGTCGCTAGTGTTAAATAGCTTCGATCTTCTCTCATGTTCTTCAATCAAGTGTGCAATCCTTTTGATCATGAAATCTTTTAACTCATGTTTCTTATGCTCCAAGACTTCTTCTTCTTCCTTTCATCTGGCTTGATCTCTGTCAATCCAAGGCTTTCCTATTAACATGGTAAATGGGGCGTTGTCTTCAACAAATTGAATAATCTCAGAATCTTCCTCTGTCGAAGTTCCATTGACAGTCATAGGTATCTGAGCAAGCCTTCCACACAAGTTTACCATTTTTCCTCTGAATAACCCTAGTCCTCCTAATGAAGGAATCATAGCAGGCCTTCCTATAGCTTCCCAAGTTCTCTCTTTCATGATATTCACATGTGTTTCCTCGTCTAGAGCACAATCAATGTCGAAGTCTCCTATTCTTGCTTCAAGGCGTTCCTTGTCTTTAAATATCTCTGATAATATAATATGTCGGTGGTCATTCAAGGTTTCTCTCATCTGTAGCAATATTTTCTCTGATTCTTCCTGGGGTTCTGCTATAGCCTCTGGAGTTGCCTTAGGGTTTTCTTGATTCAGATTCATTCCTTCAAGCTTAGCAATCATTCTGGGCAAATACAACACTTCATGGTCCATAGCTTTGCAACAAAGACAACTAGGTCTTATCCCAGGTCATTCTTTAGCAAGATGTCTCGGTTTTATGCAACTGTAACAGAGGTTTAATCCTCTCTTTCTTTTAAATGATCCCCAGCCTCTTATGTACTGCACACTAGGATCACAGGAGCTAACCTGCAATAAATTATTTATGGGATCCTACATCCATTCGTTAGTCCAAACATTCTTTCCATGCATAGGTATAACATATATTTCACTATTCTTATAGGATCTACACATATCAAACCTTATTTCATCTATTAATGCCCTAGTTTTCAAACTAGGACAGACTTTATTAAACATACCTAGATCCATACTCTAGAAACAAAAATTTCCACTTATCTTACTTCTACAGAGCACCAAGCTTCCAGATCTAAAACTTTTAACTATTCTTACCTTTAATAGAGCACAGAGATTGCAAATCGTACCTCTTTTAATCAGAAATTCTCACTTTTACCTTTATTAGAGCACAAAGCTTTCAGATATTACTTATTTCCTTCAGATCCGACCTCCTTTCTTCAGATCGGGTTTCCTTCTTTAGCACAGAGATTTATAAATTGAGTAGGACATTGCGCACTAGGGCACAGATCTACACACAGAGATTTCACAATCCCCAGTCGAATCTTTGCACAAAGATTCTTCTTCCTCAGTTCCCAACAATCATTGTTTCAGGTCTCGGCAACGGAACCATTTTTTGGCACAGGGGAAGACCCAGGGTTCAACGCTACAACAGTGCACCAACAAAGCCCTAACTACCGGCCCTTTCGGAAACACATGTGAAGCAAATGAAGTCTCGTTCGAGGTAGAGGCAAGGGTGGTTGCAAGACTCGAGTGTCTGCAACCTTAGCTGGGACACAGATCTATGATTGTACTACTTAGTAAATTACTTAGCACCGTCAGTTCCTCAATATATAATTATTAATCACTTCGTTGATAAAACAGGGCTTCGCAGCCTTCACATTGTTATAACATACTTAAGCACTTAGCATCAATAGATGGGTCAGATCTAGCAGATCAAGCATTAAGCACATTCATATGGATCAGATCTAATATTCTCACATACTAAGAATAAGCGGATATATCTAATCATATTAAAGCACTTAGAAAAAGAAGACATAAACACATTAAGACAAGCACAAAGAAAGACAACACAGCTTTTACGTGGTTCACCCCCACCCTAGGGCTACGTCCACCAACTCTTCTTCTTTATTGTCTTCAATCAATCGGTTACAAGCACAAATCCATCAAAACCCTTACTCTGCACAAGATAGAATATCTATGCAGCTCACTAGATCCTTCTTCCTTGTGTTACAGCACTAAGCCCTCCACAATCTGCTTCAAGAACCTACACTTAGCTCTGCAAGTCTCTTACAGTCATGCACAAATAACTTCCAGACTTTACTCGTACTTAGCATACATTTACATCACATAGATGCACTATTCGACTTCCTCTTACATTGTTTATCCTTCTATTTATACATACAAAATAGGCCTAAACATGGGTAAACCCATGGGTCGACATCCCATTCCCGTTACATATTCCCAAAAACCCAAAAAGGATCCAAAAGTGGGTCGAAATCCCGTGATCTCTGCTTCGTCTTGAGCTCCTCCTTCGACAGGTTGTCAAAGTCCCAAAATAGGTCACTATGACCAAGAATCTCCCAAAACTTGGTCAAGGGCCAACAACAAATAACCATGTCTTAAGACATGAGACCTAGCTATGTTACATGTGATGGATGAAATAAATCTAAGAGGCATCTCTTAGGCCTAATATATTGTTCATTGCCCAAATATTATTCTTAAAGGTATTATGTTGTAGTATGGGATCCCATGTTTATCCAACTAACCATAGAAGCAATGATTAGGGACTAATCCCTTAGCTATCGACCTCAAAGCTTGTTCTAGTCTAACAGACATACCCGTAGTGGTGCAAAGTTATAAAGTTGGATTGTATGCTACTTGTTATCCCAAACTCCTAGGGATAACTAAGGAGATGATTTCTTGAGGCCCTCAGGTTGTAGACATGTAGTACTAAGAGAAAGGTTGACCAACAATGTCTACTTGCACAGACAGAGACCCACCTCACCACCACAGCTCCAAGTTCATCACGACGATATCCACCACATCAGCTAGCTTCCGAAAGACATTATATCTTGCTCCATGAGGTACAAGATAGGTATTATGGTGAGTTTCATTTTAATATTTGAGGAATTTGAGTTTGTTGCATCTATTACTTATTTTGATTGTGTAGCGTTTGCTTGGACGCTATGCTCTTTGCCCTGTTTCACTTTTCTAGTTGACATTGCACCCTAGTAAGTGGGTCAAACTTAGGCATAGGTTTTCTACTGGGAGGTCCTCTTGATGATTCATCGTATCATTCCCAACCATAATCGTCACTTTCCACACTTCATCCTCTCATCTACTTACCTTTTGGGATTTTCGGGTGTACTGACCCAAGAAGGGGTTGTCCCTCATTTCATGGGAAGAAGGGGTTGAAAGCCCAGAGGGGAGATGGATGGAAAAAGGTAAAATCCTAATTATGAACCTTCGATATTCTCACCCAAATAGGTCTTGAGAGAAATGAAATGCTTCTCCTAAAAAATCAAAGACCTGCAAAAGCAAACACATAACATAAATGTCCCATTTGATTGAGGGATTTACACAAACTGTGTTACAAGCTAGACTATACCCCCATGGCACTATGTGTACTTCTCCCCTCAAGTGACACTTTGGTACTGCCCCGCAAGATAATTGATTCACCCTATGGAGTACCTAGTGTTTGGACCTTAATTAATTAATGGCAATGAATGGGCTTGGAAAAAGGATGCATTGAAAACGAAGGTGTAACGGACCCTCTACAAAGGCACCCATAAATGAGACACTCAACCCCTGATATTTCACAAACCCCATGCCCAAAATTTTCCCCCCCATCCATGAAACCTCATCCACATGACTTAGAAAGAGGTACACTCGGGAAACACCCCTAAACTTGAGGTATGATTCACCCAATAGGTCGTTTCGTCAACCCTTCTATAACTAAACTTGGGAAATTGCATAGGGTCTTTGAGCACTTGTTTACATTGATGTGGTAGTTTGTATGTACATGCTTGGATGGCTCTTTTATTGATTTTATTTTCTCATCATGATACATTTGAATCGAGATCCTTAGAGGGCGTATTTATTTGTCTTTGCAGGACATAGTTGATGGACAATTTTGGAAGAACAAGCCTAGCTTGAGTGTAATATCCCCAGGCAGAGCCCCAATTATAATTATGAATTTTAAACGTATTGGACAGGTTGGTGAGCCGAGTTATAATAAGATAGGAGGCTTATGTGGTAATTAGGCCAAAGAGCCTAGATGCAAAGGTTGGTGAGACTACTATTGTATATGTGTAAATGCTCATATATTTAATATAATTACACCTCTGCGTGTAGACCGGCCACAAAGAAAGAGTGATGGGGGACTAAGATTTCACAAGGTTGGGTAAGGGAGAAGGGGGTGAAAGGTTGGAAAGAGGGGCTAAGATTAGGGGCTTAAGTCCTTGAGAATAATAATTTATTATTATTCCAAAAGTTGTGTGAAAGACATGTTTTTATCCTAAGTTCCTGGGAAAGGGAACGGGTGCGAAGTCAAACGCATGCGGTTGTAGGAAGACAGGTGTTGACCTGGGTGCATGCAGTTATAGCTGGGAAAGCTAGCACTGTTGGGGGGGTCCTTTCCATTTTTCCATCCACATTCTGAACCCGAAACCTCCATGATCCACCTCTGATTTGTTTCCTAGCCACGCACCCTAGAACCCGTGGGGAAAATCAACGGACTGAATCGTGTCTCTGGGAGAACACTGATTTATCCCGCGTGTATCCTCTGTGAATTCCATTTATATCTGGATCAACCTATACATACCCTCACGCTTCTCTGAAAACATAAACAGTGAAGGCATCTTGTGTTTCCTTTCTGAGAAATCTGAGCACCTCGTATTTGTCTATGTCATGTGTGTCATAACTGTTGGTTGTTGTGGCCATCCAGTTCCTCGGCTAAGTGTGGTTTGTTGTCATCATTTTTTCCTTGTTGAGCCTTGTAGTTGTCCTCCTTGTGTTGGAACTGAGTTGAAGAAGCAGGTTGCCAGGCCCATGTGCAACACTCTTTCCAGGTGAGAGAGGTGGTTGTGGTTGAAGAGGCAGTTTGTTAGGCCTATGAGCAACTCTCTCCAGGTGAGAGAGTGTGTTGTGGAAGTGAGTTCTCCTAGAATGGGTTTTGTAGCTGCTACAGAGCTCTGAGAATTCCGATCTGACATGTTGTTGAAGACCAAGGCAAGGGATGTGAAGCAACCGATGGACTATGTGACAGTGAAGGTGTATACTCCTGGGGTGGGACGAGCATGTGGGGAATGAGAGTCTGTGAGCAGTGGGCATAAGTGGCTCCTGGGAGAGAATCCTTCCTCTTTAACTGTGTGACTTCCCTATTGACCTTGCCTAGCCTAGGATTCCCTTTCCCTGGGTGGATCTTAGTCCCACCTCGAGGATGACCCACTACTGAGCGTGATGAGCAGCGTGGTCTATGGTTGGGAGGTTCGTGGAAGGTCTACACACAGTTTGTGATCTTCTAATAAAATATAAGTATCGCTCTATGTTCATTTACATGCTATGTAATGGTACATATGTTGTAATTGATGAGTATTTCCTATGTATGTTCTATATGTTGCATGTGTAGGCTTACTGTTATTTCTGCAATAATATGTTATATATACATAGAATAGTCATTCTATGTTTATATGGATGTGTATGTTTTTCCGCAAGTGTCTCTATGTGGCATAGCCCAGTAGTTTAAGGCTGGAGTTGTCACGGATCAGAGCAGAACAAGGAAAAGCTAAGTGAAGTGTCCAAGTAGTGGCGTTGCCCAGGCTAGTTGGTGGTTGGGGACGTTACATTTTGGTATCAGAGCCAAGGTTTCAACACTGAGCCTGGATGGGCTATGTTAGTGGTAGTTGAAGAAAAAAATTTGGAAAAGAATTGTTGTCAGAATGGACAAAATTCAATTTCAGAGCCAAGGTTTCAAACACTGAGCTTGAATGGGTTGGATAAGTGGTCATTGGACCCAAGGTTTCATGGGGAAATTGTGTCTGGAGGACCAATTTCGAAGCTCAGAACCTTCCTGAGTGCCAAGAAGTTACCTTGGTCGTGTTATGAAGCTCAGGAGGAGTAGCAGTGTCATAAAACCACAACAGAAGTGGTATTGGGTCGCAGAGTAATGTGGACCTTAGGATCTGTTCGGGAGAAGGAGAATCCTTCACGACCGTCAGATATGGTAATGTTTTGAGGCAATTAGCCATGAATTCCTTTGGAAATCCGTAGAGTAATAGAGTTTGTTCTGCATCGTAGGATCTATTCGGAAGGAAGGCAAATCCCTTACGATCGTCAGATCTAGGGAAGGTGCAGAAGAGTTAACCCGGAAGCCCTTCGGACTTTGAAACTTCAGTGAAGTCTGGTGCGAGAAACAAGAGAAGGGTAGAAGCCTGAAGCTTCGAAGTCCCAGGAGATATCTACACCATAGATCTGGGGAGAAGCTTGACCGTTAGATCTCATGGCAGATCGTAACTTCAGAGTTCGGCTATCAGGAGAAGTGGGATGTGTTGATGCAAAAACTTCCAAAGTTCAAAGTTTCGAAGTGAAAGGGTAGAAATGGTGGGGTCAGATGACATCGCCAGGGGTGACATGGACGTTTCTAGGCATACCATGTGCCACCACTTGAGTTGGTGATAGTTGTACTAGGTGGGCCCGGAGGGTAGAGAAGTCTGGAAGTTCGGAATTCGAGAGATTGGAAGGAAGAAAGCGTGAAAGATTTCGGAAACCAAAGTTTCGATGCTCCGGAGTAGCGTGGCATGATGATGTCACTTGGATTGACGTGGACACATGGGTTGTGTTCCATGTGTCAGTGGGTTTCGAACCTGTGGAAGATTGAAATTTCAATTGGAACATGACACGTGTCACCCATCTGACTGGGCCATGTGTCAGTCGCTAGTAAATAGCCACGCGGCACTCTGTATGAGCATGGTTAGTGGGACCCAGGATTACTTAACATAGTTAAAGGTCGGAGGACCCACACTGGAATTGATCACGATACATCAAGATCAATGACCAAGAGGCATTGTGGGGACCCAAGTTGTACGGGAGTTAACTCTCCAAGGGGTTCTACAATCCAAATCACAGTTGACAAGGAGTGTTCGGAGATTAACAGTTTGAGGTATTGGGGGTGTGCGTATGTGAAACCCTTTGAAGTCTCGAAGCTCTGAAGTCCTGAAACTCAGACGCCAGAGGTTCCATAGCGAGTGTCAGTCAACGGATGCTGAGTAGTAGTGGACGGTTGATCCGCCCTACTTCGCGAGTTCGTTAATTCAGAGCTCAAAGGGTCTGTTGTGTTGTGCTTTGAAAACTTCTAAATCCAAAGGCCCAAGTAAGTGCCCAATTGTTAGCACTTGATCACAGTCGTGGTCCCATGCAAGTTAAGGACTCAAGGAAAATGGGGGCTAGTGCCCGAAAACTGTGTTAAAGAAGGGAAAAGGGGTTAGGAAGGAAGCAGGTGGGTTTCGTCTAGTTCGAAACTACATCAAAAGAATACTGAAGACCTAGGAACTTTATGATAGGGTCCAGCAAATATATAAGAGCCATTAGCTCAGAGAAAAGAGATTGTTGCACAAGAAGTGCATCGGAGAAGAAGCACAAGTTTTAAAGGATCATAGCTTTCTGCTCAAGGCTCAGAATTGAGCAAGGAAGCCATGATTAGAAAGGTCTTAGAAAGAGGATTCCAAATGTAATGGTTACATTAAAACAGAAAAAGTGCTAGAGATGTCTTCAAATAGAAGAAAGAAGGAAGAAGGACAGGGAAAGTTCTTTATTCTACATCTGATATTTTTCAGAAGTCATTGGATCAGATGTTGGGTTCAATAAAAAGCATGGAAACCCCAAATGGAATTCTTGTTTGGGGAAGACAATCCAGGTGACAATCTTTGCACATCAAATGTGAATGCTAGGTAGAGAAGAGAGTAGAGAGGATTCTATTAACAGATAAGTTGTCGTTGTTGAAGACCATGTACAAAAGCACTTGAATCAATATAAGAATGCTTTGGTCCAATTTTATGGTGTACTATGGTTGTTGTATGTATCAATTGAATGAATTCTTGTAAGGAGTGCAGCAAAAATCCCACAAAGAGTGCATCGACAGATTCTGGGTTTACCTCAGAAAGATCAGGAGAGATACCGTGAAACTTATACCAACAGAAGTGCAAGGGTAGCACAGATTCGTGCAAGGTGTGCACATGCCAAGTTAAGTCTTAGACTTATCCAACCTGAGGGAAGGAGGTTGAAGAACTTTTTTTGCGAGGAGTGCACAGAGTTGGAGTTCCATATAGCCAGGGGTTATCGTGAAGGCTGTAAGGAGTGCGAGCATGATTCTTGAGAATCCTTGAGTTGCAATGAGAATCAAGCTCAAGAAGGATAGAGTTGTCAAGTGTTCAAAGGAAAGACGAGGGTCGAAATCACCTCGTGGAAAACAAGTTCAGAAGGGTTGATGCAGAGTTGGACAGAAGAAACCTGTCAAGAATCTCAACGGACGGTAGAGATCCCTAGGGGAGAGAGGTGTTGACAGTCGCGCATCGTTAGATCTAGTGAAGTCGTGAGGAAGATAAGAGTCGGGAGTCATTTAACACTTTGAAGCTCAGGAGGAATAGTTTGGACCGTCAGTCTAAAATCAGATCTGACCGTCGATCTCCTTCGTTGGGGAGAAGATTTCGGGTATCGGAAGGAGGGAGGTGAGTAGTCTTCTGACATTGCAAAGTGTGAAGTCCCGAAGCACGTGGGAGTTGGACCCTAGGTCATATCCAGAGGTCACCTCGTCAAAGGTCAAAGGAATGGAGCTAGCACTCGCTAGGATCTTTCTTCGGAGTTCAGGGATCGGGAGAGTCACGATTGACTCGCAACAAAACACTCGAAGTCTGAGATCATGAAGCACCTTTTGGATAGGCATGTGGTCATAGCCGTGGTCACATAGAGGAAGCTTGCACCCGCCGCTTGTTTGCGCGGGTGAGGTTTCGTGCAAGGACCTGTGGATTTGTTTCATGGAGGATCTAGTAGGGACCCAAAAAGCTACTCCAACTCTGAGAGTTTGAAGATCCATTGACCGGGAGGTCAGTAGACCCCGCTGAGGTGGGGAATTGTGTCAAAAGTGATCATGACAAAAATAGGCATGTACAGTGACTAAAATGAGAGCACAAGAAGATCCAAGAATCCGGGAAGAATTGTAGACTTTTGGGATCAACAAGGAAAAGTTTTATAGGGAGAAATAAGTTGCTGCAATTTCTGTGGCAGCAAGTATGTTATGGCTTGTTGGGTCAGCGAGAGGAAAGAATGCTTGCATGTTTGCAAGTGTTTTTGGTGATGTCGTTGCATAAGGAGGGAAGCAACAGAGAGATGAAGTGTTGGTTATAATTTTGATAAAAGAAGCATGAAATATTCTATTGCCATCAGACATTCAGGTAGTATAAAATTTATGCATGGCAATCATGCAGGTATGAGTTTTTTATTACTCTTTTTGCATAATTGGTGAAAGGAAATTTAGGTAATAATTTCCTCGGCCAGATTTATTTTATAAAATCACATGATTATATTATTGAATGAATACCACTGGATGTGGTAAAGGCTGGAGGCTTGTATTAATTCAAATATTCTTAGTTTTGAATGCACACACTAACATATGAGAATGTCATGTTAATTTGGTTGTGGGGTGATAACCAAAGAATTAAAAGATAAGAACTTGTTATAGAATGAATGTCAGTAAGCTAGTCATGTATGAGACCAAGACCTGGTTGGATATGGAAAGGTATGGATATGGAAAGGTTATGAGCCACACAGGTACTAAAATATTCATACCTTTAAATAAAACTTGGGCTACAACCTTTTTTGCTAACACTAATGAACACCACATAATTATATTCTTGGTGTAGTGTTCGGGTCGAAAAGGAAGGCATCCAATTAATTGGGAAGACAATAGGAAGTGTGTGGAGAATGTGTCAACACATTGGCTAGAATTCCAACTTATGGATGGTGAGATACATGACTGAGATAAAGAGAATTATGTAATCCAATGCAAGGTGCACTGATTAATTATGCATTGAGAATTGCACTCATGCATAGTAAGTGATAGAATTGTATACTAAAAGAATTGATTGAATGTGTTTTGTAAGTACATGCATATATATTATTGCATGGAAATAATTGTTACGAACAACTGAGATGTTGTTAACTCATGAAGTTGAGGACATTTCAGGGAGGTTTTAGACATTGCAACAGGAAAGTTGCAAGTCAAGTAGTCACATGAGCATTGACTACAGAAAATTTTCTTGTTCAGAAAAAGAAGTAATGAACTTACAGATAGTATTGTGAACATGCATATGCATAGAATGACGAGTCATTCTATTTTATTAAATTGTTGGGTAATTGTGATTGAATTGCTAAGTGTAGGAAATTCTAATTTCACTACATATGGTTCTGTACATATTGCAATTGAATTATCATGCACAGGAAATACTGACAATTGTTGGCAGTATGCAAGATGAAGCCTTGTAGGAAAAAGGTATGCATTTTGGTGCTTGTGGAAAACCACAAGGAAGGTTTCAATCCTAATATGGCAACAGCCAAGAAGAATTATGAAATGGAATTTCATGTTTTGGGGGAAAAAAAAAATTTGAATTCCTTTTTGGAACTAAGTTGGAATCCCTAAATGAATTATTTTATGTTCTCTCCTGATAATTGCATGTGGGCGATGCAAATGAGATGATGTTGATTATAGTGGAATGTTGACTACAAAGAGTAGCTCGGGGAAGATGTCGATTGGAGACCTATGAGGGTAGTTGGAACTCTTCGAGCCACGGTGCTCTAAGACTTCCAGTCCGGCATGTTGTTGAAGCCCAAGGAAAGGGAGGTGTAATAGTCGATGGACTGTGTGACAGTGAAAGTGCACACTCCTGGGGTGGGATAGGCATGTGGGGAAGAGAGACCATTGGTTGGAGTGTTTTTAGGGTTTGGTACCTTGGTCTAGACCATGTTCATATGGAAGGCTTCTCAATCAAAAGATAAGTATCAATTCTCTATTCATTGTATGTTAAGTATATCGTAATTCGTATACAGGTTATAATGTTATTAGAATTGCTTGTATATATATTGCATGTATGTTCTAATGTTGCTTCTGAATGAATAGGTGTACAAGCAGAGTGTTTACGTATGTGGAGTCATAGCATTGTTGAGAGTTTATCAATGGATGGAACATCGTGGATCTACATCCATTCGGTGCTTTCAATGAGTTTTAATTGAAGCATGTAACAAGGAACAATAAGTTGAATGCTTTCCTGAAGCAACTCTATGGAATAGAGCAATTGAGTTTCAGTTTCAGTATGGATACCAGAATTGTTGCGTGAAAGTAAAGAACCAAGTGGATAATGGGCTTCTAATAGCTAAAGCTTGGAGCTTTTGAAGAATTTTTGAATTATATATGTATAAACAACTTGCACTGAGGATAGTGAAAAAATAAGGGGAGGGGATTGTAATATCTCAAGGCAGAGCCCCGGTTGTAATTATGAATTGCAAACGTATTGGATAGGTTGGTGATATGAGTTATAATAATCTAGGAGGTTTATGTGGTGATTAGGCCAGAGAGCCTAGATGCAAAGGCTAGTGAGCCTACTATTGTATATGTGTAAATGCTCATATATTTAATATAATTACATCGTTGTGTGTAGACCGACCACGAAGAAAGAGTGATGGGAGACTAAGATTCCACAAGGTTGGGTAAGGGAGAAGGGGATGAAAGGTTGGAAAGAGGGGCTAAGCTTAGGGGCTTAATTCCTTGAGAATAATAATTTATTATTATTCCAAAAGTTGTGTGAAAGACATGTTTTTATCCTAAGTTCCTGAGAAAGGGAACGGGTGCGAAGTGGAACGCATGCGGCTGTATGAAGACAAGTGTCGACATGGCCGTATGCTGTTATAGTTAGGAAATCCAACACTGTTGGGGGGGTCTTGTCCATTTTTCCATCCAAAGTTTGAACCCAAAACCTCCATGATCGACCTCTGCATTGTCTCCTAGTCACGTGCCCTTAAACCCGTGGGGAAAACCGACGGACTGAGTCATGCCTCTGGGAGAAGTTTGATTTATCCCACGCGTATCATTTGTGAATTTTGTTTAGATATGGATCAACCTATGCATACCCTCACGCATCTCTGAAAACAGAAACCATGAAGTCATCTTGTGTTGCCTTCCTGAGAAACCCGAGCACCTCGTATTTGTCTGTGTCGTGTGTGTCATAACTGTTAGTTTTTGTGGCCATGCAGTTCCTTGGCTGAGTGTGGTTTGTTGTCGTCATTTGTTCCTTTTTTAGCCTTGTGGTTGTCCTCCTTGTGTTGGAACTGAGTTGAAGAAGCAGGTTGTTAGGCATGTGTGTAAAACTCTCTCCGGGTGAGAGAGGTGGTTGTGGTTGAAGAGCTAGGTTGTCAGGCCTGTGAGAAACTCTCTCCAGGTGAGAGACTGTGTTGTGGAAGTGAGTTCTCCTGGAAGGGGTCCCGTAGCTGCTACAGAGCTCTGAGAATTCTGGTCTGGGTTGTTGTTGAAGCCCAAGGAAAGGGAGGTGAAGCAGTCGATGGACTGTGTGACAGTAAAGGTGTATACTCCAGGGGTGGGACAAGCATGTGGGGAATGAGAGTCTGTGAGCAGTGGGAATAAGTGGCTCCTGGGAGAGAATCCTTCCTCTTTAATTGTGTGACTTCCCTATTGACCTTGCCTAGCCTAGGATTCCCTTGCCCTGATTGGAGCTTAGTCCCATCTTGAGGGTGACCCATTGCTGAGCATGATGAGCAGCGTGGCCTATGGCTGGGAGGTGTTAATATTATGGTAGCTGTGGGAGGTATTTACCCCCATGTGTGAACCTGACGAGAATAGAAGACTCCGGAAAGCAAGAGAAACCCTAATGAGTTGGCTAATAACCCTAGAAGCCTTGTCGGCTCAAGAAGAAAATTTATATTAGGCTATTAGCCTCCAAGAGAAGAAGTCGGCCATAATTAATAATAATATATTGAACAGACACATACCCAGAAAGAGAAGTCGGCCCCAGTAAACTGGCAAGATTACTATAAATACAAGGCGCCAGTTCTCATTTGTCACATCTCAGGACTGCAGTTTTCCCAGTTGGTGTAAACTGCAGTTGCAGTCTGGTGTGTAGGTTTGGAGGAGAGTTGCAGCTGCAGCTGCAGCGGCAGCTAGTTTTAGTATTGGCTTGGATATATCTTGGCTAGGGTTTGGAACATGTGATCAGTCTTTTGTGATGCGCTATCCTTGGGGATTGATGCGCTACTCTTTTTTGGCTATCTAGCGCTACTCTTTTTTGGCTATCTAGCCTAGGGTTTTCTTCCGGAGGAATTCTCAGGTCAAGGTTAAGGTGCTCGGAGGGAGGCTTTGGCCTGTGGTTGGGTGACGAGGGTATCGTCAATGGTAAAATGACCACATCATATTTTATATTCTAACAGTTTATGGGCCCACACCCCTTCAGTCAGCCTAAAATGCTGGAAGGAAACATAACCGCTAGACGTTGAGCTCATTGAGGAACTGTCGCTACGGTTACTAGCAGGAGAAGCTTCCAAAAGCACTGTAGCTAGGGTTACCAGCAGAAGCAGTTGCAGAAACCCTAAACCTCTTGTTGAGGCACATTAAGTGATGATATTGACCTAATCTCTGGATAGATCAGTGCACCCTAGCCCAACGCATCTCCTGGTACTCTCAGAAGGCCAAGACGTGAAGTTTGGATTTCTAGTCAAATCTAGGGTTTGACCAAGTCAAGCAAGCCATGATGAAATCTATAAAGTCTGAGAACAAACTAGATGGAGCCTCTAACTTCAGAGCATGGAAGACAAGGATTGACCTCATCCTTGCTAAGAATAAACTGTTGGACATTGTGAAAGGAAAGATCGTGAAGCCAGAGTTTACAGAAGGAGAAGAGAAGGAACCGTAGAACGTTGCAGCTATGGAGAAATTCAAAGATGTTGACATCAATTCCATGAGTATCATACTGGATTCCATAAAAGACCACTTGATACCCTACATCTCCCATATTGACTCATCGAAGAAGATGTACGATGCCCTAACAAATCTCTTCTCAGTCAGAAACATTGGACAAGTTATGAGTCTGGAGAATGAGCTCCGTGACATGACGATGAATGATGACAACAGCATAACATCATACTTTGTAAGGATCTCCCAGCTAAGAGATCAACTACAAGCTATTGAAGAGATCACTTCAGAAAAGGAATTGGTGAACATTGTACTCAATGGTCTTCCCAAGACATGGGATGCATTTGCTGCAAGCATGAACACAAGGAAGGAGTACCCGACATTTGAACAACTTTGGACTTGTTGTGCCCAAGAAGAATCAAGGATCAATGCAAAAGAGAAACCTCAAAAGAAGTACGATGATCAAGCCTTCACAACAAAAATTCAAGAACTTCAGGAACAAAAGGAAGTTTGGTTCAA
>ML862640.1:14499-28116 GCA_009831015.1 Picea engelmannii
TAGAAATGCTAAAGAAGTTTGGAATGGAAGATTGCAAACCAGTAAGTACTCTTATGCCAACCAGTTTCAAGTTAAGCAAGGATGTTGATTCTAAGGATGAAAATCAAAGACTCTATAGATCAATGATTGGCATCTTACTCTATCTTATAGTGTCTAGACCGGATGTGATGTAGACACTTGGACATGTTGCAAGGTTTCAAGCAACACCAAAGGAAACACATGTTATTGCAGTGAAGAGGATATTCAGATATCTCAAAGGAACAAAATAGTTTGGATTATGGTATCCAAAAGGGAATGAAATATCGTTGGTTTCTTACACATATGCAGATTGTGAAAGTAACATTGATCATAGAATAAGTATTAGTGGAGAATCCTTCTATTTGGGTGATTTTCTGGTATCATGGTTGAGTAAGAAACAATCATCAATATCTTTTTTCCACAATAGAAGTAGAATATATTTCAACAATGACATGTTGTACTCAGGTTCTCTGGATGAAACAAACCTTGTAGGATATACAAGTGAAGTATTATGATCCCATTTCAATATTTTGTGACAACAATAGCGCTATCAGTATCTCCAAGAATCCAGTGATGCATTCCAAGACAAAACACATTTTGATCAAATATCACTTTCAACAGGAACAGGCTACAGAGAAGAACATCAAGCTATAGTACATTGGGACAAAAGAGCATATTGCAGATATCTTCACCAAACCTCTTTCAAGGGAGATTTATGAGTATCTGCGATAGAAACGTGGAGTAGTTTATGACCCATAGTGATCCACATGGCATCAGGCACAACAAGACAGGGGGAGAGAAGAAAAAGACATGAAGAGTCCAAGTAAAGAATATTTTGAATGTTTTTCATATACATCATAAATTTACACGAGGAAGCACCATGAAGAGAAATATCAAAAAAAAAAAATCATAAGCTTACAGACTTGGGGAGCATCCCCTAAGAGAGTTACCCTTTTTCATTGATGTAAAAGGGGGAGAGAAAGAACAAAGGCATGGAAATAGAGAGAAAGAAAAGAAGCATGGAGACAGGGGGAGTGATGGTCATAGGGGGACCATGAGAAGGAACATGAGTGTTCCCATGCCATCAATTCCAAAGGGCAAGATTATTGAAATATTAGTTTTCATTGACGTCAACCCTTGAAGAAGTTCGGTATCCCCAATGGTATGGTTATGGAACATAAAGTTGATCAAGGAAAATGGACATGAAGGACAGTGTAAATGCAGGTAACTCACTCATTGATGGATATTCCTCATCATGTCATTTCCAATGGTACGCCACATAGTTCCTCACGGTTAGGGAGTTATGGCCTTGTAATGTTGGAAGTCCCGAAGAAAGGTCTAGAAGCCCTAAACGGTTGTAACAAGAATTAATTAAGGGTAAAGTGGTTGGAACAAGAAATTCAAGAAGCCCTTAAATTAAGGAAGGAGGTTACCTAGAAAAAGTATATATACACCTCAAGAATTCAATCACAAGTACATTCACTCACTTATTCTCTTGAACATTTTCTAGTGAACTAGTGATCTATTTAGCAAGTTTTCAATGGTGGAATCTGAGGTAGTGACAAGTGAGAAGTGCGAGAGTTTAAGGATTGCATAGGAGAGCTAGGGTTTTATGAAAAAACCCTAATTTGGATGATCTTCACAGATCATACAGCTAGTGTCCCATGAGGCATCCCCGTGGGTTGCACAGTGTCTATCATGCAAGGCCCCACGTGACATCATGTTTTAGTCCCGTGAGGACAAGAAAATTTTGGGTGAAATGATTGTACCAGGTCCTAGAAGTCAGAGGAAAGATTACATGTTGTATTCATGATTACATGTTGTATTCATGATTTGATTGGATACTCATCATTGATCTTGTGGTATTTACAATTGGCACATCTTATGGTTCATAATTGATGCATAGTTTGTTGGAAATACTAAAACAACTGAGAGGGGGGGGGTGAATCAGTTGTATGTGAGCTTAAACAATTTTAAGTCTGTTAAAACATTATTAATATTTCTTCATGTGGTCATCAACAATATACAGCATATGGACAGTAAAAGTAAAGACCATCAGTCACACATAAAGTACACACAGAGACAGATTTTCACGAGGAAACCCATAAAGGGAGAAAACCTCTTCTTCTTTGAAATGATAGGCAGTATTTTTTAGTTCTGTACATCATTTACAATTGAGCACCAACTCAATGTGAGGCTGCTACCTCTGTTTTACAAGCTGCAACTTGTTTGAGAGCACCAACTCTCTGGTTTCTCTAGCACCCACTAGAAGGAAGTACCAACTCCCTGAATATTCCAGCACCAACTAGATGGAAGCACCAACTTCCTGAATGTTCTAGCACCAACTGGATGGAAGCACCAACTTCCAGTTACACAGGCTCCAACCTGCATAACAGAGAACACTAGTTCTCCCTTGCACCACCCTACCACCCTGGTTTCTCTGGCTACAACCAGATGGAAGCTACAACTTCCTGTGTTTAAGCTCCCAATTGAACCTCTGAGGACAACAGTCCTCCCGAGCACCTCCCAACCTCCCTAGAATATAAATGGTTAAATAAACATTCAACTTTATAGATAAATCAGGTCTTACCAATCTTTATTTGTTCTATAAATCTGGTCTTCTGCACATTGTTCTGCAGCTCTACTCTTCCTCTGTTTGTTCAGCAGGTATGCTCTGCATCAACTCGTGCTCTCATTCTGCTCTTCTTCAACTCTCTGTTATTATGCTCTGCATTTCATCTCACCCTTCACATATGCTCCATCTCCTCCTATGCATTCTCTTCGTCTATATTCTTGCAGTTTCATTCTTTTTCACTTACAGAACAACTAGCCATACAGAGTTTGTCTCATCTTATTTTATACACACACACACGACGGTTCAACTTCCCCACTCATTAGGAAAAATGACGACAATTGTCTTAGCAACTGAAACGCAAACTGATTGGCTATCATGAGTCCATTTCACTAACGGATTTGTAACTGAGATGTTAATCTGTGTGTAGGAATAGCAACCCTCCGATCAATACTTGATCCAACGGTTCAGATCAAATCGAGATTTTACACATCGCGATTTCGACACACTTGGAGATCAGAGTTTTTATAACTTACAAGTCCTGATCCCCGATACTCCATGAAGAAAACCAATGGTCCAGATCACTTCTTATCTTAACGGCTGCGATTAAATCGCAAAATTTCATATCGCGATTTCGGGGTTCCTGTTGTATTGTTTATTTGACATCTCCAACACACGATTCCCGAAACTCCGACATTGATTGGAATCAACGGTCTAGATCAAAGCTTGATCTGACGGTCCAGATTACATCGCGATATCACATATCATGATATCAGATTTCTCATTTCTCTGTTTTCACCTCTCCATGTTGCGATCCCCGAAACTCCAACGCGGACTGGGATCAACGGTCCAGATCAAATCTTGATCTGACGGCCCAGATTACATCGCGATATCGCATATCGCAATATCGGAGTTCTCGTTGCTCTGTTTTCACCTCTCCATTTTGCGATCTGCGAAACTCTGATAAGGAGTTGGATCAACGGCCTAGATCTGATCTCTACTCAATGGCTGCGATCAAGTAGCGATTTTGCATATTGCGAAATCGGGGTTTTCATTGCATTGTGTTCTTTGCCTTCAGAATTTGCAATCCCTGAAACTCCGACACAGGCTGTGATCAACAGTCCAGATCTCATTCTCGATTCAATGGCTACGATTGAATCGCGATATCGCATATCGCAAAATCGGGGTTTTCAATGTCAAGTGTTCTTGTCACTTCAAAGTCCCGATCCCTGATACAGACTAGAATTAACAGTCCAGATCAAGGCTTGATCTAACGGCTCAGATTTCATCGCGATTTTGCATATTGTGATTACGCCCACTTCTCCTTGCACTTTAAAGAGTGTGCACATTATCCTTGATCCTACGATGGTCGGGCTCTGCACTCAGATCTGACGGTTGAGATCTGTCTCCCTCTTCAACAATCAGAGATTCTTCTTCAACCTTTCGCTCATTCGCTGCCTTCGATCATTCACTGCTTTCGATCATTCACCTCTCTGAACTTGTCTTCTATTTGCCAATTTGCCTGTCATCTTCACTGTTGCCATCAATGACAAGCATTGAGTTCGCTGTCTGTTAACTGAATTTTCCAACAATCTCCCCCTTTAGCATTGATGGTAACACAAGCATCCACATGTATCACCCACATGCATTGTAGTGAACCCTTTCACTACCCAAGTTTTACCACCCTCTCGGTTACCATTCTGTACACGGATTTTACATAATTCGTACAGACATTATAAGCAAATGCATTTAAACAATTAAACACACTTAAATTACAGAGTGAAACATATCTGGATGCTGCTACAATTAAACAATCCATTGCATTCAATAGTAATTCATTTACACAATGGAAAACATGATACATGAACAACACAGTCATGCCAAATGTGATAAAAACATAATTCAGATACTTATCTTTGAACAGTTTTAGAATGCACCCACCAAGTGCAGGCCTTCCATGAACCTCCCAGCCTTAGACCACACTGTTCATCAACTCAACAGTGGGTCACCCCCGAGATGGGACCGAGCTCCACCCCAAGGCAAGGAATCTAGACTCAGGTTGAGGTTACAGGGAAGATAGCACATACACAACCACCAGGGAGAAATATTCTCCTAGGAATCTCCCACGCTCACTGCCCACAGACCCTCATTCCCCACATGCCTGTTCCACCCCAGGAGAGTGCACCTTCTCTGTCACCTAGACAGTCCTTCGGCTGCTAGTCTCCCTTACCTTGGGTTATAGGAACAGACCGGACCGGAAGTCTCTGAGCTCTATGGAAGCTACAGGGATTCCTTCCAGGAGTTCTATTCTCCCTCTGCGCACTCTCTCACCTGGAGGAGTCGCTCACAGGCCAACAAGCCTCACGCAATCCAACACTATGCAGTCACAACAACCCATGGGAAACACAGACAAAGGCTTCCCAAAACGGTTCAGCAATCACTGGATGATCTCACGGCATGATTTCGGAACAGGCTCCACGCATAGGCTAGCTCAGCTTTTCCCCAACAACAAGGATTCTTCCACTCGAGTTCAACACAGGGTTCCGGTTCAGGAATGCGCTCACAGGATTCCTCAGAGACAGACACAGACTCCACCCTCACTAGACAGGGGTGTACACAGATTCTTCAGGACAAACCCAGGCTTTCTTTTATGTATCAGGATTACACAAGGGTCTCTTGCAGACTGGCTTTCCCCACTCAGCTCTCGCTCAGGGCAGATGGATCGAATGGCTGACCCCCCCCCTCACGGCTTATTGCCTCTGTTTTATTTGCATGCACCAGGGTTGACACTTGTCACCCTAGGAACTGCATGCGTTCCATCTGTACGCCTTCCTCCCACCACTTGGGAAATCACGGGTCCTTCCAAAAGGACTTAGGATAAAATAATGTGCACATGACTTTTTAGGAAATAATATTAAAATATTATTCCAGGCCTAAGCCCCCTAGGCTTAGCCCCTAGGCTCATCACTCAACCCCTTTCCCACCTTCCAGCCCCTAGTTCCTTGCCCACTCTGTGGACGCTTAGTCCCCCATCACTCATTCCTCATGGTCGGTCTGCACTCGTGGTGTTTATATTTTATTAATTGATCTGCATACATACAAGTACATCAACAGGCTCCTGGCCTTCAACACTTAGGCTCCCTGGCCTAACAAAACACATAAGCCTACAGCTTATACAAGACTTGGCTCACCAGCCTATAGAACAGATTTACAATTCTTTGCATAAAACATGATCTGTAACGGGGCTCGGCCTTGGGGACACTACAATCCCCCTCCCCTTATTTTTGCACTGTCCTCAGTGTAACTTACACTGTCTCTGTGTGTCCTTCAAAATTTTCAAAAAGATGTGGGTACTCTGCCCGCATTACTTCTTCATGCTCCCATGTCACGTCCTCAGGACCGTACCAGGTCCACTGGACCTTTACAATCCCTATAGATCGATTCCGGAGCTGCTTGTTTTTCTTATCCAATATGCGCACAGGATGCACTTGCAGGACACCTTCTGGTTCCACTTGAATCACAATCTAATCGATAACATGATTAGCATCAGGTACATATTTCTTAAGCAGTGAAACATGAAACACATTATGTACAGTCATAGATGCAGGTAATGCAAGCATGTATGCAACTGGCCCAATCCTTTCCAGGATCTCAAATGGCCCGCGGAATCTTGCTACCAACTTGGCGCAGCTTCCCAATTTCAGGGAACTCCTGTTAGCTTTCACTTTCAGGAAAACATGGTCACCCACTTTGAATTCTTTATGGGTTCTGTTACTATCAATGTAACTTTTCTACCTGTCCTGGGCAGTTTTCAAATTCTATTTGATTTTGATCATCTGATCTTCCATCTCTTTGAGTAGTTCAGGTCCAACTACTGTTCTGTCAGCTGGATTATCCCATCTCACTAGAGTGTTGCACTTTCTTCCATAAAGTGCTTCGAATGGGCTCATCTTCAGAGATGCATGGTACCCATTATTGTAGGAAAATTCTACTAGATGCAGGTAGTCTTCCCACCTTGATGGTTTATCCATCTCATACATTCTCAGCATGTCTTCTATTACTCTATTTACTCTCTTTGTCTGCCCATCAGACTCGGGATGATATGTTGTGCTAAAGTTTAGATTCATTCTGAATCCTTTGAACAGTCCTCTCCAGAAATTCGAAGTGAATTTCGAGTCCCTATCAGACACAATTGTCTTAGGAATTCCATGCAAGCGTGCGACTTCTTTTAAAAAGATATCAGCAACATCTGCTGCTCTGTGGGTGGTTTTCAGTGGGATAAAATGGGTAGCTTTAGTAAGCTTGTCCACCACCACCATGATTGAATCATGCTGCTTGCTTGTTTTGGGCAATCCTGTGATAAAATCCATGGTTACCACATCCCATTTCCACTCAGGAATAGGTAAAGGCTGCAACAACCCTGTTGGGTGTCTGTGCTCAGCCTTGACCTTCTGGCATTCCATACATCTGTTGATGTATTCAACAATTTCCTTCTTCATACCTGGCCAAAAATAATGTCTTTTGACTGCTGCCACAGTCTTTTGATATCCAGGATGACCAACATAAGTCACATTATGTATTTCTTTTAGAATTGCCAGCTTCAATTCTCTGTCATTAGGTACATACACTCTATTTTTATATAGAAGTAAACTATCAGTTTCCAAGGAATAACTTTCCTTGGTTTGTGGTTTCTCATGCTGCTGTAGCTTTGCTACAAGTATTTTGTACTGCAAATCAGCATTTGCAGCTTCAAGAATTTTGTCTTTCAACTCAGTTCTGTACATGCTGATGGATGTAGCATGTAATTCATGCATTTTCTGCTGAGTGCATCAACCACTTTATTGTCTTTCCCTTTGATATGCCTGATATCAAAGTCATATTCGCACAGAAATTCCAGCCATCTAATTTGCCTGGCATTTAAAGTTGGTTTATCAAATAAATACTTCAGACCATTGTGGTTTGTTCTCAACTCGAATTTTGTTGCCCATGAGGTAATGTCTCGATTTCCTCAATGCATGGACAACTGCTGCCAGCTCTAAATCATGAGTGGCATAATTCTTTTCATGCTCTTTCATCTTTCGGGATTCATAACAGATTACAGATCCCTCTTGGCTGAGAACTGCCCCCAGCCCTTCCTTACATGCATCTGTGCACACTACGTAATCCTTACTTGGATCAGCAATCTTTAGGATTGGCGCACTAGTGAGCAGCTGCTTCAATTGCTAGAAGATGCTCTCACATTGTTTAGTCCACTGGAACTTCTTCTCCTTCCTTTGCAAGGAAGTGATAGCATGAGCTATCCTTGAAAATCCGACTATGAACCTCCTATAATAACCTACCAGACCCATAAAGGATCTAACTTCCGTCACATTTCTTGGCACTGGCCACTCTTGAATGGCCTGTACCTTCTCAGGATCTACAACGATCCCTTTTTCAGAAATAATGTGTCCCTGATAATGGATCTGTTTTTGGTAAAATGAGCACTTGCTCAGTTTTGCGTACAGCTGGTGTTCTCTCAACACCTGCAACACCATTCTAAGATGTTGTTCATGTTCTTCCTTTGTCTTGGAGTACACCAAGATATCATCCAGGAATACTATGACAAACTTGTCCAGATAATTTCTGAACACTCCATTCATTAAACACATGAAAACAGCAGGCGCGTTGGACAGTCCAAACGACACCACAGTGAACTCATAATGACCGTACCTTGTTATGAAGGCAGTCTTGCTGATGTCTTCATCTTTTATCCTCACTTGATGATATCTAGATCGAAGATCTATTTTCGAGAATACTTTCGCATCCTTTAATTGATCAAAAATATCATCAATCCTTGGCAAAGGATATTTGTTTTTGACAGTGACTTTATTCAACTGCCGAAAGTCAATGCACAGCCTCAGTGTTCCATCTTTCTTCTTTACAAATAAGACTAGGGCTCCCGACAGTGACACACTGGGGTGAATGTAACCTTTCTTTAGTAGCTCCTCGAGCTGCATTTGCAACTCTTTCAGCTCTAGTGTGCTCATTCTATAAGGAGCTTTCGAATTTGGAGCTGCTCCAGGCATCAGATTTATATAAACATCGATGTCCCTCTTCGGAGGTAGTCCAGGCACCTCCTGAAACACATCCTCAAACTCTTTGAGTACCCTGTGGTCTTCCAGATTCAAGACCTCATCTTGGAATGATTCTTCCACCCAAGCTGCAAATAATTGATAGCCTTTCCGGTAACATTTCTTCAGTTGCATAGCTGAGATTTCCCTCACAGCCACGGCTCTGGGAATTCCTTGAACTGTTACTTGATTTCCCTCTTCGTTCAGACATGTGAACCTCTTGTTTCGACAATCTAGAAGGGCATGGTGCTGGTCCAACCAGTCCATCCCAATTAAGCAATCATATGAGCCTAAAGGCAGAATGTTCAGTTCAGCCTTAGTGCTCATTCCTTTCATGTCCACTGAACAGGACTTAACCAATTCAGTGACCTTTCTCTTGGTCCCTGTGGCTAACTGCACTAACCAAGACTTCTCATGTTTGCTTCTCGTTAGATGCAAAATTTCCACCACTCTAGGATCTACATAACTATGGCTAGCCCCTGAATCAATTAAAATAACAAGTGGTTGGTTGTTGATCATACCTTCCACTTCAATCATGTGTGATTGATATTCTGCTTGCTTGTTGTCCAGGGCTGCGTAGATCCTCGGCATTCTACTATCCATATCCTCCACTGTTTCAGCTTGCTGAATAGTATGGATAGTTCTTGCTTTGTCTTTCCTATGGGGGCAGTCTCTGTATCGATGATTCCCTTTACAGCCCCAACACTCCATGGGTGGAGGCCTTGTCATCTGTTCACCCCCTTCAACTTTTCTGGGCTCTTTAAAAGATGACTGTCCCCAAGGGTTGTTTCTGAAAAAGGAAGGCTTACTTCCCTTCTGCCTCTGTTCCTTCTTAAACCTCTTCTGGTCATCCCAAGCCTTCTGAAAGGTAGGCTTCTCCCTTTTTTGTTCATATAGTCATTTATCCCTTCTTATGGTTTCTTCCATGGTCTTAGGATCATCGTATTGAATCTTGTCACCAATGGAAGGTGGCAGTCCACTCAGATACCTCTAAATTTTGACAGCCTCGTCTTTGATGAATGGAACATACTTCAGCAGTTCCAGAAAACTTCGTTCATACTCATCAATGGCCATACTGCCCAACTTGAGTTCGAAGAACTCCTTCATCTTTCTGTCATAGTATCTTTTAGTCAGGTATTTCTTCTCAAAATACCTCTTAAACTCCTTCCACGTTACCTCTTTCTCCCTGATGTGTTGTACTTGCACAAACTGATCCCACCACATGGATGATTTTCCTTTCAACTGGTACATTGCAATTCTTCCTTCTGCATGGGCAGAATAATTCTACAGCTAGAAGTATTTCTTCATGCCAAGCAACCATGTTTCAGCATCTTCCTCCTTCTTATGCTCCCCATCAAATGTTGGAGGTTTAATTTTATTCATCTCTCCTTTCAATTCCTCCCTTCCAGATTTTTTATGTTTTCTGGTAGGTGATGGGCTTGAATTGCTGTGTGTCTTACTGTCAAAACGTCTTTGGGAGCGACTGTGATGTCGGATACCGCTCCTCGATCTGCTTCTTCTCCCATGGGTTCTGCGACTCTCCGTCGTACTTAAGTCTCTTCCCTTCTCAAGTTTCTTCTCTATTCTCTCCAGACTCTGCAGAAATTTTAAGTTTAATTTCCCTTGTCGATCCTTAACTTTCATGAGCTTTCGGCTATCAGCTCAATGCTCCTTGGCCTCTCTTTGCAATCCTTCAAGGATTTTCATTATATGTCCTTCCTTATCCATCTCCTTTCCATGCCCATTAGAGTTCGATGCTTCGCCCCCCTAGTTAACATTCTTTCCTTCTTGTTCGTCTTCCATTTCAGGGATAATTTGCATTCTACCCCACTCCATGCTCGGCGTTGATTAACTAGAGTTTTGGCCTCTATTGTATTCTGAACATGCACTGTGCAATCCAATTCAAAAATTGTCAGGCCATTAAACTTCATGAATAATCCACAACATTTATAACTATTACGAGCAAAAACGAAAGACATTTCAACTTCACAAGTTTTCGGAGCTCTGTCTGGCTCTGTGTTTGTCGGGTTTCTTGAGATTCTCTTATTTCCCTATCAGAGATTCTTCCTCCCTCAGGGGACTCTTCTCGGTTTCCCTTCTTCCTATCGGGTTTCCTCTATCGGGGTTTCGGGGTTTGTGGCATCGAGCTACACAAGTACTTGTAACTCCCGATCCTTCGATTCCCGATATGCTTGGCCCTACCAGCCAAGCCTTGGCCAATGTGACCACAATTCACCAGAACCGTAGTCCTATCTCCTGCCGGGGCTACGGGGTTTGCAAGGTCGTAAAACACTCAACCCCAAGACTCACGATCTTCCGACTCCTGACGCGCTCCTTTTCACGTTGGCCCCTGCTGCGAGTTCTACACAATATGACCATTGACTTGTGACCTTGTCCATTTCCCTTATCGGGGTTCGAGGTTTTGCAAATCTAAATGTGCCACAACGCTTGACAGTGGAATCCCTGATTTATCGATTTCTGATGGACTCCGTCCATGCTAGCCCTCCGGGCTATAGCCTCACCATACGACCACTGCCCAAGACCGTGATCAATCCTCTTATCAGGGTTTCGAAATTTGTGATGTCGCGGTGCACATGCATTCACAACCTCCGATCCTCCGATTCCCGATGTGATTTTACACTGGCTAGCTCTCCTGGCTCAGCCTCTGGTCCACATGACCATACTATATGACCTCCACCCTACCCCGTCGGGTTTCGGTGGTTTCAATGTCATGCTCATACGCTCATGGGATCCTCGATGGGTCCCAGTCGTTGACTTGTCAACAGTCCTTTTGCCTGTCGCTAAAAATCTGCCACCTGTCCTCCTGACAGTCGGTGTGGCCCCACGCTCCTAGGCCTTATCGGGAAATCACGTATCGCGATTTTCCAATGCACAAAACCTTTGCTTCCAGGATCTCCGATATCCCGATTCCCGATATGCCGATACACCTTTTTGGCTTTAACCCTTCGCGGTTAAGCCAGGTCCATGTGACCTCTACCGTGACCGTACTCAAAGCTCTCGTTGGGGTTTCGGGGTTCGGAGTTTCAAAGTGTATGAATCACTTGTCACCGAGGTCCCCGATTTCTCGATGAACTTCCAACACCGATGGACTTACTCCTTGTTGGGACTTTCCCCAATGGTGAAAATCTCTGCCACGTGTCCACTAAATGAACGGTCCAGATTTTGTCGCGAAATCATGGGTTGCGATTCCATGTGCTGAGATCTCTATGTGTTCGAGAACTCTGATTCTCCGATTTCCGACTCTGCGGAATCTCCTGACACGTGTCCACCCGAGATTCACGGCTATGATCCCTCCTTGGGATTTCGAGAATCACAGGGTCTCGATTCTCTTTACTTCTAATATCCTGACACCTCTCTAGGACTTCTCCTCTACCCATGAGGGCTTAAGTCCTACGCAACTTCTGTCAACTCAGACGGTTGACGAGTCATCCCACAGGGATCTTACGACTCACGATTCTCCCAAGTTTAAACTCCTATACACTCCAGGTCATACCAGGGTCCGAAATTGGTCCTCCAAACACAATTTCTCCTCTCACCCTCGGTCCAAAGACCACTCAACTGGCCCATCTAGGCTCAGTGTCGAAACCTTGGCTCTGATACCAATTTGTAGTGTACCCTTTCACTAACCAGGTTTTACCACCCTCTCGGTTACCATTATGTACATGGCTTTTACATAATTCGTATAGACATTATAAGCAAATGCATTTAAACAATTAAACACACTTAAATTACAGATTGAAACATATCTGGATGTTGCTACAATTAAACAATCCATCGCATTCAACAGTAATTCATTTACACAGCGGAAAACATGATACATGAACAACACGGTCATGCCAAATGTGATAAAAACATAATTCAGATACTTATCTTTGAACAGTTGTAGAATGCACCCACCAAGTGCAGGCCTTCCACGAACCTCCCAGCCTTAGACCACACTGTTCATCAGCTCAACAGTGGGTCACCCCCGAGCTGGGACTGAGCTCCACCCCANNGTTACAGGGAAGATAGCACATACACAACCACCAAGAAGAAAGCTTCTCCCAGGAATCTCCCACGCTCACTGCCCACAGACCCTCATTCCCCACATGCCTATTCCACCCCAGGAGAGTGCACCTTCTCTGTCACCTAGACAGTGCTTCGGCTGCCAGTCTCCCTTACCTTGGGTTACAGGAACAGACCGGACTGAAAGTCTCTGGGCTCTATGGAAGCTACAAGGATTCCTTCCAGGAGTTCTATTCTCCCTCTGCACACTCTCTCACCTGGAGGAGTCGCTCACAGGCCAACAAGCCTCACTCAATCCAATACTGTGCAGTCACAACAACCCATGGGAAACACAAACAAAGGCTTCCCAAAATGGTTCAGCAATCACTGGATGATCTCACAGCATGATTTCGGAACAGGCTCCACGCACAGGCTAGCTCAGCTTTTCCCCAACAACAAGGATTCTTCCACTCGAGTTCAACACAGGGTTCTGGTTCAGGAATGCACTCACGGGATTCCTCAGAGACAGACACAGACTCCACCCTCACTGGACAGGGGTGTACACCGATTCTTCAGGACAAACCCAGGCTTTCTTTTCTGTATTAGGATTACACAAGGGTCTCTTGCAGACTGGCTTTCCCCACTCGGCTCTCTCTCAGGGTAGACGGATCGAATGGTTGATCCCCCCCCTCACGGCTTACTACCTCTATTTTATTTGCATGCACCAGGGTTGACACTTGTCACCCTGGGAACTGCATGTGTTCCATCCGTACGCCTTCCTCCCACCACTTGGGAAATCACGGGTCCTTCCAAAAGGACTTAGGATAAAATAATGTGCACATGACTTTTTAGGAAATAATATTAAAATATTATTCCAGGCCTAAGCCCCCTAGGCTTAGCCCCTAGGCTCAT
>ML862641.1:0-23430 GCA_009831015.1 Picea engelmannii
CTTATCAGAAGTAGCTTATCAAGAATATTACATGCTTCTTCGAGTGTTATATTTTTTAGAGCCTTTGTGGGTGTGTGATTTACTATGTAATTTTCATAGTTAATGGCTTCTACCCAATAATCAAGACCTAATCCCTTAGATTGGATCATACAATTATCCATTTTGTTTAATGTATGGTTCTTTCTCTCAACAACACCATTTTGTTGTGGTGTATATGGAACAATATGTTGCATTTGAATGACCTATGCTATGCAATAACTTGTAAATTTATTGTTCACATATTCACCACCATTATATGTTATTAACCTTTGAATTTGATGTCCATATTGTTTTTCTACAAGGGCCTTGTAAGCCAAAAACTTGTCAAAAACTTTACTCTTAAGTTTTAAGGAGTAAACCCAAGTGTGTCTGGAAAATTCATCAATGAAAGTTAAGAAATAATTGCACCCAGAGAAATAAGGATAAGAAAACAGACTACACAAATCACTATGAACAAGATGCAAAGGGGCTGATTTGTGCCAAGAGGCACATTTGTCAAAACTGTTCTGATGATGATTGTCGATAACACAACCAACACAAACACCATCTCTACAAGAAACAAGAGAATGACCAATCTCTGTCACCATGTGTTGATTACATAGTTGCTGCAATGAGCAATAGTTTAGATAACCAAATTGTTCATGCCAAAGTTTGCTCAAGTCATTGCTATGATCAACACAAAGTGATGGAAAATATGATGACCCAATGTTGTCAAACTTGTACAAACTGGTAATATCATCAACAATTCTAGTTGCTATGACATGCTTAAGATATTTTAAATCCTTGATTATAAGTTGGTGAGGTGAAAACTCTACGGTTTGACCTTCACCTGAATGAGTGATCTGATGCACTGATAGAAGGTTACATGAAATACTTGGAAAAAATAATACATCATTGAAATGACCATTATCTACCTAAACCGTTCTAGACCCTACAACACTAAGAGATCTATCATCACCAATAAATATTTGTTTGGTGTTAAATTCATTTAGAGAAAAAAATGGCTTTATCCTTAGTCATATGATAATATGCTCCATAATCAATAAGCCACTCATTAGAAGAAGAAGTAGAAGTTGCATTGGAGGAGAAACCAAAAGAAGAAAGTGCATGTCCATGAGAAGAAGAAGAAGAAGAAGAATCAATACTGATGTTGTGTTTCTTCATTGATGCTTCTAAGGATTCCATCTTTTTAAAACATTTAGACTCCACATGACCATCTTTCCCACAAAATTTGCAATGTCTGCCAATCTTCTTACTTTTGGATTTTGCTCCTTTGTCACCATTAGGAACAAAAGTTGTTGGAGAGGGTTTCTGGCCCTTGTTTTTCTTGTTGTTGTGGCGAGAATGTTTCTTCTTGGGCTTCTTGGATTTACCTTTCTGCTAGGCCACTAAGATTTTGTTGGATGTACCCATAGTGTTGATCAATCCAAGTTGCACAATCTTATCTTACTCTCGAATCATAGCATCACAAAAAGACACAAGAGAGGGTTCTTTATAAACACTCCCTAGAGATTCTCTACTGGCATAAAATGTAGATACAAAGACAGAATATGCACTACCAATCCTAGCAAGAACATTTTTGGAAATATTGTTGTCATTGATGTCAAAGATAAGGGGAGACTACACATTTTCGAGATAAATATTGCAAGATGGATATTGTTGGAAATATTATTTTTGGATTTTTGATGCTCAGTTTGGATACCCTATCTTTGAAGGTCTTTTTACTCCAAATACCTAGCTCAAATGGGAGCATATGATATATGGTTGAAAATTGTATTTCAATACATTTCCAATGGTACATGGCACTCCCTCTAACTCCATAGGAATGAGGAGATATGAAAGATTATGTCAGGCTATCCTAGCCAGAACGTACTGGTCGACCCAACTAGTTTTACAAGTCGACCCCATAAGTGAATGTATAAACACTATAAATACATGATAGATGTGCACATTTGAAGAGTATCCAAGTAAGAAGAGAAAGTGCAAGTGCACATAAGAGATCTGAGGTGTGCAATAGGAGAAAGGGAATATTCATGGGGTCTAAAGGTGTACAAGAGGAGTTTTCTTGGAGTTGTAAGGGTGCACTATGAAAGACTAAGGTATATGATGCTGCAAAGTGCACTGATTTAAGGTTGTGACATTGCATTCATTAATTATATTCTGGGAATGATGCTATGAGGTTCGCTAGGGCATGAGGGCTAAATTTGACTACAATTTGAAGCTATGTCTGGTGTATAAAGTAAGAAGAGGCACTGAAGCATGAAAATCAAGGGTATGATGATGCTGTGAAATGCATGAGTTATGAAGCATGCGGGTGAAGTCAAAAGTACTATGTGTATGAAGATATTAGATTGGTACTTATACATGTTTTACTGAGTTGGTGCTCAATTAAGGAGGTTAGTGCCTACACAATATCTTGCTGAGTTGGTGCTTAACTGAAGAGATTGGTGTATATCGCAGGTTGGTGACTACAATATTTGTAACAATAAGTTGGTGCCTATAAACATTTATAAAGATAAGTTTTTGTGGTTTTATCCCACAAGGGTTTCCAAATTAAACTCTATGTACTGTGATTTGAGTTCACATGCAGTTACTATTTTAAAGTTAATGAATGATTGATGAATGCTCATTTAAAGAAAAAAGTATCTTATATTGATTCACCCCCCCTCTCAGTATAAGCATAAGTTCAACAATCGATATTAGAGTTGGTTCCTTAAAAAAAAGTCTGACCAGTGGAAGGTATATCTCGGGACCACACATGGACGATCAAGAAGGTTTCTCCACAAACATGGCTCCGTTGTTTGATGAAACAAACTATTCCTTCTGGAGCATAAGGATGCGAACATATCTAATGGCCCTTGGATTTGATATTTGGGAATTATTCGTGACTGGTTATATAGCCCCAACAACTTCACCAACAAGTGCAATTAGGAAGAAGCCTAGTGAAACTAATGCAAAAGCCATGAATGTCATCTTGTGTGGTCTATCAGAATCCAAGTTTGTCATGGTGATGCATTGTGGATTGAAAAAATAAATTTGGAACAAACTTCAAAATATCTATGAAGGCGATGATAAGGTTAAGAAGGCAAAGCTGCAAACTCATAGAAGACAGTTTGAGATCCTGAAAATGAAAGATGAAGAGAATGTTGTAGCCTATCTTCTCCATGTTGATGAAATTGTTAAAACTTAACACCATTAGAGGACTTGATGACAACATTGAAGAACCAATGATTGTACAAAAGGTGTTAAGGTCACTCCCCTTAAAATTTGATGCTAAAGTTTCCCCATTGAAGAAATGAAAGATCTTGATTCATTAACAATGGATGAATTGCATGGAATTCTCATTGCATATGAGATGATGATAGAAAAATAAAATCTAGCATCGAAGGAAGCATATTTAAAAGCATCAAAGAAGACAAAATGACACAAATATTATGATTGTTCCAACCATGAATCCGATACAGAATTCATGAGAAAGCTAAAAAGAGGATCTAACAAATACAAAGGTAAGCTACCCTTCAAATGTTTTAATTATGGTAGAGTAGGACATTTTGCTGCTAAATGTCCATATGTAAAAAGGGAAGACATTGATGACAAAGACAATAATGATGAAGAAGAACATAACAATAAAAGCAAACCCTATAAACACAAAAGAGGAAAATATACCAAGAAAAAGAGTTTTTACTCTAGAAAGGACAATAGCACATCTAAAGAAAGTGATGGATATGCTTATGATATTAACAAAGAAGAATTCCTCTTCATGGAAATGGATACAAAGTCTACTAATACAAAAAATGAAGACAATCAAAAATAAAAATCAGATTAAGAAGAAAAAAACATTGATGGGGAAGTGAATCTTGAAGTAGAACTCGTTAGCGCCTTAGAAGAAATAGACAAACTTAGGGGAAAGAACAAAAAGTAGAAATAACAATTGAAAAAATATAAAAAGAAGGATCGTCATCTTGATGAAACATAAAAAAACAATTATCATCCTAAAGACTCAACTAGAAGAGGCAAAAAAGATAGAAGAAGTGATGAGAAACCAACTGAAAGAAAATGAACAAAATTGTGAGAAGCTAGAGGCTGAAATCGTTTCCTTAAGAAAGGGACTAGAGAAAACAACTGTAAGTTGAGTAGAAGCTTGAAGTTTGGAAAAAGGTACTGAAAGATTAGATGATATTCTCAATTACCAAAGGTCACCATTCATCAAGACAAGTCTTGGCTATGAAGAAAAACAAAAGACCCATGAAGGTGATGCAAGCACTAAGGTCACAAAGTCATTAGAAAAGGAAAATGAAGAAAATCCTAAAAGCTATGTTAATATTCTCAAAGGTTCCATAAACAATGAAAGTAACAACATGAAAGGAAATGATGACCAACATAAACTTGATTATTCTCATAATAACAACAAGAATGAGTTCAGAAGAGCTGCTCCACCAAGAAGGCCTTTCACAACCTGATACCAAAATCTCTTTCTTGGCTATTGTTATTTTTGCAATAATTTTGGTCATAAAGCACTAGATTGTAGAGCTTGTGCAAGAAGTGATCATGTGAAAGATATAAATAAAGATTCTTATAAGACCTCAAAGAATGATTATGTGAGCAATAAAACCAAAAGTTCTCATGGGTTTGTTGATAGAAACTACAATTCATTTGCTCCCCTATTTGATTACAATATTGAATGTTGTAAGTGCAATAATTATGGGCACATAGCACGTGACTGTAGAATTAGCATAATAAAGTCTCCTAAACAAAATATGGAAGAAGATGTTCTTACCAAGCATAGAGAAGAATACACAAAGATGTGGAAAATGAAGCAAGAAGAACCAAAGAATGAAGAATGTGGACTTGAAATGTATGCTCAAGACAAAGGAATCCAACGATACATTGATAGTGGATGTTCAAAACACATGACAATGGATCGGAACGAATTTCTCACCCTAAAGGAGGAAAAAGGAGGCAACATTACCTTTGAGGATAATGCTTCTGCAAGGATAGTTGGAAAAGGTATTGTTAGTCTTGATAATGGAAAGACTAAAACACATAATGTCTTGTATGTTGAAGGGTTAAAAAAAAATCTTCTAAGTGTTAATCAAATGTGTGATCAAGGTTACAACCTCACATTTCATTCTAAAGGATGCGAGATAAAGAAAACAGATTGAGGAAGATTAATGGAAAATGCAAATAGAACGTCAAACAATGTATACGTTTTCGATAAAGTCAAAGGAGAAAAATGTTGTATGGGACAAGTAAACGAAAGTTGGTTATGGCATAGAAGGATGGGTCATATAAACTTTAACAATCTAGTAAAAATCAACAAGACACAAGTAGTAATAGATATGCCAAAGATCTCAAAACCTACCAACACTATTTGCAATCCATGTCAGCACAGGAAGCTGACGAGAGCTAGTTTTAAAACAAATGAGTACTCAACATCAAAGCCATTGGAATTTGTACACACAAACCTTTGCGGGCCAACAAGAACACAAATTTTGAAAGGTGAGAGTTATTTTATGCTGCTTATTGATGATTACATAAGCATGACATGGGTTACACTTTTTAAAGAAAAAATTGAAGAATTTGAGAAGTTTAAAGCTTTCAAAGCTCTAGTTGAAAATGAGATTGATTTAAAAATCAAGTGCTTAAGATTAGATAGAGGAGGTTAGTTTACTTCTTAAGAACTTGACGAATTCTGTGAGAATCATGGAATCAAGAGACATTTTTCGACAACAAGGACTCCACATAAAAATGATGTTGTAGAAAGGAAGAACATAACTGTACAAGAAATGGCTAGAACAATGTTGAATGAAGAACAACTACCAGACACCTTTTGGAGAGAAGCAATCAACAAAATAGTCTACATTTTGAATAGAGAACAAATTAGAGTGGAAAATAGTAAGACACCTTATGAATTATGGAAAAATAGACCAACTACAACCAAATACTTCAAAGTATTTGGGAGAAAGTGCTATATAAAGATAAATGAAGATAATTTAGGCAAGTTTGATTCCATAACAAATGCAGGTATCTTTCTTGGCTATACATCTGGAAGCAAGACCTACAAATGCTACAACAAAATACCGTGCAAGGTTGTAGATAATGTTGATGTAAGAGTAGATGAAGCAATACCTCAAAAGGAAAAATCACAAACAAATGAAGATCCAAAGGAGACAATTTACAAAGAATGACAAAAGGAAGAAGAAGAGGAAGAGGAAAAGAAAGAACAAAAATAAATAGAATACTAGGATCCAAAGACACCATCCAAATTTGTTCAAAAGCATCATCCAAAAAATTAGATTCTTGGTGATATAGATACATGCGTTTAGAGTAGAAGAAGATCAAAATTTTCTTTGTTATCTAAAATAAATCCCAAGAACTTTACATAAGCTAGTGAAGATAAGCATCGGGTTAATGCTATGAAAGAAGAACTAAATCGATTGAAAAGAATGAGACATGGGAACTTGTGTCGAGACCAAAAGACAAAAATGTGATTGGCACCAAATGGGTCTTCAGAAACAAATTAGATGAAGATGGACAAGTAGTAATAAATAAAGCAAGATTGGTCTGTAAAGGGTATGCTCAAGTTGAGGGTATTGACTTTGAAGAAACCTTCGCTCTAGGTGCAAGATTAAATCAAAATGTTTTTGGCATTTGCATGTTTCAAGAACTTTAAAGTCTATCAAATGGATTTCAAGCGAGCCTTTCTAAACAAAAATTTAGAAGAAGAAGTATATATTGAACAACTAGAAGGATTTCAATTGTCAGAAAACAAAGATCATGTATGCATATTGAATAAAACACTCTACGGACTAAAGAAAGCTCTCAAAGATTGGTATTCAAGACTTGAAAAATACCTACAACAACAAGGTTTAAAAAGAGGACACGAAGACAAATTTTTTTACATCAAAACAAACAATAAAAATCTACTAATCATTGTGGTTTATGTGTGTTAGCACTCTGTAAATTTTGTCTGGCTGATAAACAAATGACATAGGTAACTGTTCAACCAACTTTAGAGTTGGGAACTAGCCTGCTCAACTCAGAGAGGGCTCTCTCCCGTCACTTGATGTTCTTTGGAAATCAATGGCTAGATTTGGCTTTGTTTTGGGGGTTTTTATAAATTTGTTAGCAAGGAAGGGGAGGGACACTTAGGGTTATGGAGTCAAAATTCTGAAAGTGAATGAAAACAATGTCCGGCCAGTAGAATTCTCCAGAGGTTAAAGGCTAAGTGAGACAATGAATCTGAGTTATAAAATGTATTCAAGCAGGGTGTAAGACGAAGGATAAAACAAATAACTGCATCAGAGCATTACTGAAATGAATTCTGAATTAGTTAAGAATAAATACACACTGTTTAAATTTCTTAAGCCGAGAGCATCATAAGATGAATTCTGAGCTTTTAACTATCCAATTTAAACAAAAGACAATGAAAATGGAATAAAAGAACACATGAAATACATCCAATGAGAGGAGATAAAACTCATATCACCACCATTAGAATATTTTCATAGAGACTTCAAAAGCTTCTACATATGTATTCAATTCAACTCCGGAAAATTACAATAGAGTTCAGAACAACCAGAACTGTGCCCTTGCACTTCTGTCCACCCTTTATACCTTGAGAACTCCTAATAATTATACAATTCAAGTTCCTTTAGTTGGAAACTGATTACAATAGCTGATCTGAAACGTTTCAGCTTCTAAAACTGAGTACAATGATTACAAATGACGGTTTTCAGAAAAAAAAAAACGTTTCATGATCCAACTGTCGATTCCTCTGACGCTTCAACTCCTTCCTCTGCCACATTCTTTTTAAAATGTCACTTATACTCTTTCAAATCTAATTCCATTTATCCATATTCTCCTTTAAATATTTGAGAATAATATATTTGAATAAAAATAATTTCCAAATATTTTTCTATCCTGTAGAATTAAATTTCCATAATTTAATTCATGCTCATGGCTTTTTAAAACTATTTATTTCTTGCTTCCAGTGGTTTTGAAAACCATGTCTTGTTTTGCCCAATTTACCATTTCACTGTGAAAAATATTTACTATGTCTTGTTTTTTCCAATTACCGTTTCACTGTGAAAACCATTGACTAGTTTCTTTCCCATGGTTTTGAAAACCATGTCTTGGTTACCATCTTTGGTAAAATACTTTTAATCTTCTTCTTTTACTTTTGTAAAACCTTTGGATAAAAAAAATCCAAGTCTTCCTTTCACGTGCATCTTCCCATTTAATTTTTTTCCATGGAAATAAACATTAATCTCTTTAATTTGTAAAATTTGAATTTTACCTCTGTAAAACAATTTCACCGTGAGGAAGAATTTCATTTATTGGAAATTCCATAATTATTATTGAAATGCATTCCTAGAAAATGTGCTGCACATAAACCATATGATAAATGGTTTCATTTATTATCTCAGTCTCGAGATGGAGTGGTTTACTCCACACCACTTTTACCCCCGATATTCACCACGTAAGGACACATCTCCCCGACCAAAAACCACAGGTTTACATATCAACCTGCCTTCACATAATTAACCTCTGTGCTAATTCTTCGCCCGATATGTATGTGCACCCTCCATCCACCCTTTGAATTTTCCACATTATAAATTGAGATTTGTGCCCATGATTTGAAGTGATGCCATAAATTGAATATTGGATCAAATATTAATATAAATATTTTAATATAAAAATATTTATAATAATGAACCCTTTTTCTATTTTTTAAGGACTTTGGGCATATAAGGCTTATCACATGACTTTGTGGATAGGATAAGGGTGCTTAAGCTTAATAAAATGAATACTTGTAATTTTCAACGGGAATATGATAATAAGGGGTAAAAATGAATGAAGTGATGGAACTGAGGGATTTAGATAAGCATTAAGGCTAGGTACAGGTTTGAGATATTTGCCAATTTTTTACTCATGGAGGACATGACTATTTTGGATGATCATTCGAGTGAAAGATTTAGGTGATGGGAGTCCTACGGAGCTGGTGAAAAGGTTTTTAAAATCTGAGGGGAAAGATAACACAGGGGACAAGATGCTTTGGAAAAATTAATGCAAATTAGCATGTGATAACATTGGCTCCAAATGGGGATGCTATCCTCCCAGTGAGGTAGCAAAGAACTCATAGATCCAGTGCTTGATCCATCGGGATGCTCCCAAAACATGTGTGTCTACCCTGCTCCGACTTGTCACTAGTGTATGCTAAAAACCAAATTCTGCACATTGCTCTCAACTGGATACTGAACATTGAATACACTAAAATTTGACTGTGCACACTACTAGAAATCCAAACTGAAAAATGCTTGACCATAAAGCTTATTTGCATACTCCTATCTTCCCTAAAAATGATGAAATGAATACTCAATCAAGTGATCCTAAAGTGCCAATGCAGCCAATCAAGTAATTGGCTTCTCGATTTTCCTCTCCTCACATTTTTCTTAAGCAGGCAGACAAATGTAAAAGATGGCAGCTGGAAACAAAAATCGAATCCAAAATCTGAGCTTATGAATGAAACAAATTCCTCCTTCATTAATGACTGTAATAAGATGGCCTCAGGATCTTGAAAACCATGAAAAATCATTTCTTCTTGATGAACAAAAACATGAAGACAAGCCTCATTCATAAGTGTTTGTTGCTCTTGCTCTATTTCTTCAATTCTGGAAACATTTTCAAATGAAATGGCAACAATAGGTTTGTCTAATTTTCCATGCATCTCAACAAAAACATTCATACATTCTTGAACATCTTCAAATATGACAACCATATTATGTGTATCAAGGCTATCCTCTTGTTCATCAAACAATTCTGGTTTGGTTTTATTAACCTTCTGGAAATTTGCTTGAGGACTGTCATTTTGACTTTCAAATGAATGAATGGAAATAAGTTCATGTTCATAATATCCTTGCAAATGTGAAAACCTAACAACATGAACTATTTCACAGTCTAGAGTTCCCATATATGCTTTTTCAAAACCATGATTTTCAAAGGAATCAAATAAAACAACTACCTCTTCATCATCTTTCTGTATTTCTTATTGAAAAGTGGCATACACTATTTTGTTGCTTTCCTGAAACTCTATGTAATTTGTTTGTCCACTGCTTGAAGTCTCCATAGATGCAGTTTTAGAACCCTCATCCATGTCTAGGCCACTTAGAATTTGAACAACCACATCATTCACAGGGGAAGAAAGACGACTTTGAAACAATTTGTCTTGTTGAATATCTTCATCAAGTTCAGGAGAAGGAAAATGACTTTTAACAACAACTTCTTGATCAACTTCATCTTCAACCAAAGGAGGGGCCACTATTTGTTGTTGGGATGTATATTCATAAAGGGTTTCTATGATTTCATCATTCATACACTCTTCATCACCAAAAACATTTTCAAGGTACTTAATGAAATGTTCACAAAATTCACAACAATATTCAAACC
This sequence comes from Picea engelmannii, assembly GCA_009831015.1. NCBI lineage: Eukaryota > Viridiplantae > Streptophyta > Pinopsida > Pinales > Pinaceae > Picea > Picea engelmannii. Next base: position 10,489 of record ML862641.1, read on the forward strand.
CCAAGAATGAAGGATTAGATTCTCCATAATGCTTAAATAATGTTATGTGAAAATCCTTAAGAGAGTATAAGTTGTCTGGTTTTAAACCTTCATACCATAATCTTCATTTCCCCTTTAGAGTATCCATAAACATTTTCATCAAACAATCCTCATGAAATTCAACCCCCAACTTACATATGTGCATGTGAAATCTAATCAAGTGCAAGGCATCATCATTTCCTTTCCCATCTTCGAATTTAGACAAATATTTTTGCCAATCTATGTGAGGAATACCATTTGGAAAGCCAGGAATATGAGAGTGATTCATTAGAGCATACCTTTCATATATTGAACTCATCTTCGGATAGTGGAGTCGCCAATGATGTTTTGGAAGCTAGATTCTGCATTGAGAGTGGAGTCGCCAGTGAAAATTTAAATTTATGGATTCTTCTACCAGTGGAATCACCTTCAAACTGATTTTTTGATGTGTGGAGTTGCCAGAGCAGGAATACAACCAATATGTGCCTAAGTGTCTACTGTTCTCAGACCTTAGAACTCAACCATGTCGTTCTTTCCTAGGGAAAATTTTTCAATTTCATTCCCAGCAACGGCGCCAGAATGTTAGCACTTTGTAAATTTTGTCTGGCCGATAGACAAATGACAAAGGTAACTGTTTCAACCAACTTTAGAGCTGGGCACTAGCTTGCTCAATTAAGAGAGGGATCTCTCGTGTCACTTGATGTTCTTTGGCAATCAATGGCTAGATTTGGCTTTGTTTTGGGGGTTTTATAAAGTTGTTGGCAAGAAAGGGGAGGGACACTTAGAGCTATGGAGTCGAAATTTTGAAAGTGAATGAAAATAGTGACTGGCCGATAGAATTCTCCAGAGGATAAAGAATAAGTGAGACAATGAATCTAAGTTATAAAATGTATTCAAGAAGGGTGTAAGAGGAAGGAGAAAACAAATAACTGCATCAGAGCATTACTGAAATGAATTCTGAATTAGTTAAGAAGAAATACACACAGTTTAAATTTCTTAAGTCGAGAGCATCATAAGATGAATTCTGAGCTTTTAACTATCCAATTTAAACAAAAGACAATGAAAATGGAATAAAAGAACACAGAAAATACATACAATGAGAGGAGACAAAACTCATATCACCACCATTAGAATCTTTTCATAGAGACTTCAAAATCTTCTGCACATGTATTCAATTCAACTCCAGAAAATTACAATAGATTTCAGAGCAACCAGAACTATGCCCTTGAACTTCTGCCTACCCGTAATACATTGGGAACTCCTAATACTTATACAATTCAAGTTCCTTTAGTTAGAAACTGATTACAATCGCTGAACTGAAACGTTTCAGCTTCTAAAACTTAATACAATGATTACAAATGACAGTTTTTAGAAAAAAAATGTTTCATAATCCAATTGTCGATTCCTCTGATGCGTCATCTCCTTCCTCTGCCACATTCTTTTTAAAATGTCACTTATACTCTTTCAAATCTAATTCCATTTATCCATATTCTCCTTTAAATATTTGGGAATAATATATTTGAATAAAAATAATTCCCAAATATTTTTCTATCCTATAGAATTAAATTTCCATAATTTAATTAATGGCCGTGGTTTTTTAAAACCATTTATTGCTTGCTTCCCGTGGTTTTGAAAACCATGTCTTGTTTTGCCCAATTTACCATTTCACTGTGTAAACCATTTATTGTGTCTTGTTTTTTCCAATTACCTTTTCACTGTGAAAACCATTGACTAGTTTCTTTCCCATGGTTTTGAAAACCATGTCTTGGTTACCATCTTTGGTAAAATACTTTTAATCTTCTTCTTTTACTTTTGTAAAACCTTTGGATACAAAATTATCCAAGTCTTCCTTTCACGTGCATCTTCCCATTTAATTCTTTTCCATGGAAATAAACATTAATCTCTTTAATTTGTAAAATTTGAATTTTACCACTATAAAACAATTTCATCGCGAGGAAGAATTTCATTTATTGGAAATTGCATAATTCTTATTGAAATGCACTCCTGGAAAATGTGCCGCACATAAACCATATGATAAATTGTTGCATTTATTATTTCGGGCTTGGGATGGAGTGGTTTAATCCACACCACTTTTACCCCCGATATTCACCACGTAAGGACACGTCTCCCCGACCAAAAACCATTGGTTTACATATCGGCCCGCCTTCACATAATTAAACTCCACACTAGTTCTCCGCCCGATATGTATGTGCACCCTCCATCCACCCTTTGACTTTTCCACATTATAAATTGAGATTTGTGCCCATGATTTGACGTGATGCCATAAATTGAATATTGGATCAAATATTAATATAAATATTTTAATATAAAAATATTTATAATAATGAACCCTTTTTCTATTTTCTAAGGACTTTGGGCATATGAGGCTTATCACATGACTTTGTGGATAGGATAAGGGTGGTTAAGCTTAATAAAAGGAATATTTGTAATTTTCAACGAGAATATGATAATAAGGGGTAAAAATGAATGAAGTGATGGAACTGAGAGATTTAGATAAGCATTAAGGCTAGGTATAGGTTTGGGATATTTGCCAATTTTTTACTCATGGAGGACATGACTATTTTGGATGATCAGTTGAGTGAAGGATTTAGGTGATGGGATCTTGACGGTGTTGGTGAAAAGGTTTTTAAAATTTGACTGGAAAGATAGCACAAGGACAAGATGCTTTGGAAAAATTAATGCAAATTAACATGTGATAACAATGTGGATGATATCATATTTGGGAGTAATGATGATAAAATGAGCCAAAAGTTTGCAGAAGAAATGCACAAATAATTTGAGATGTCAATGCTTGAGGAATTTTCATTCTTTCTAGGGTTACACATTTCTCAATCCAACAAAGACATATTAATTTCTCAGACCAAATATATCAAGGAAGTGTTGAAGAAATTTAGAATGGAAGATTGTGCATCTATTAATAGACCTATTATCACAGGATGTAAGTTGAGCAACGATGATGAATCTCCAGAAGCAAATCAAGCACTATACAAGTCAATTATTGGAAACCTACTATATGTGACACATCAAAGCCATACATCATGCAAGCAATAGGATTGGTTGCAAGATTTCAATCTGCACCAAATGAGACACATGTGCAAGTAGTAAAAAGAATATTCATATATCTGAAGGGCACATTGGACTTTGGCTTGTAGTATTCAAGAAGTAAGGAATTCACTCTAACAACATATACAGATGCATATTGAATAGGAAGTATTGATGACAAGAAAAGTACCAGTGGTGGAGCATTATTTCTAGGAAATTGTCTAGTATCATGGTTGAACAAGAAGCAAACTTCAATCTCCTTATCCACAATATAAGTCGAATATATTGCAACAACAACATGTTGCACACAAGTTCTCTGGATGAAGCAAACAATGAAGGATATCAAGGTAGAATATGATTAGCCAATCTCAATCATCCGCGACAACACAAGTGCAATCAACATTTCAAAAAATCTTGTTCTACACTCAAAGATGAAGGATACTTCCATCAAGTACCACTTCTTAAAAGAACATGTAGTTGAGCAAAGTGTCAAACTTGAATACATTGCCACCAAAGAACACGTTGCATATATTTTTACTAAACCCCTTCCCAGAGACACATTTGAATATCTCAGACAGAAGCTGGGAGTGATACCCCACTCATCTTGTTAGTAAAAGGAAGCACAAGATCAAGGGGAGTAGCCCTTTTTCATTGATGTCAAAGGGGGAGAAATTGCAGGCAGAGGAAGAATTGCAAACACAAGGAGAGTTGCAAGTAGGGGGAGTGTTATAGAATTGACTAAGGGTTGTCATCAATGACAAAGGGGAGTATTGTTGGAAATATTGTTTTCATTGATTTCAGAGACATGGGGAGACTATAGATGTCCAAGATAAATATTGCAAGATGAAGATTGTTGAAAATATTATTTTTGGATTTTTGATGCTTAGTTTGGATACCCTATATTTGAAGTCCTTTTTACTATGAATACCTAGCTCAAATGGGAGCATAATATATACAGTTGAAAATTTTATTCCGAGACCTTTCCAACGGTATATGGTACTCCCTCTAACTCCATAGGAATGAGGAGATATGAAATATTTTGTCGGGTTGACCCAGCCAGAAAGTATAGGTCAACCCAACCAGTTTTACAGGTTGGCCCTTTAAGTGAATGCAAAAACACTATAAATACAAGATATATGTGCACATTCGAAGAGTATCCAAGCAAGAAGAGAAAGTACAAGTGCGAAAAAGAGATATGAGGTGTGCAAGAGGAGATGGGGAATATTCTTAGGGTCTAAAGGTGCACATGAGGAGTTTTCTTGGAGTTTTAAGGGCGCGCTATGAAGGACTAAGGTCTATGATGTTGCAAAGTGTGTTCTTTTGAGGTTGTGATGCTACAGTCGAGAATTGTGTTATGGGAATGATGTTATGAGGTTCGCTAGGGCATAAAGGATAAATCTGACTAGGGTTTGAAGCTATGTCTACTGTATGAAGCAAGGAGAGGCACTGGAGCATGAAAGTCAAGTGTATGATGATGTTGTGAAATGCATGAGGTATGAAACATGTAGGTGAAGTCAAAAGTACTATGTGTATGAATATCATAGAATGGTACTTATACATGTCTTACTGAGTTGGTGCTCAACTAAGGAGACTGGTGTCTCTAGTAGGTTGGTGCTTACACAATATATTGTTGAGTTGGTGCTCAGTTGAAGAGGTATATGTCTCTAGTAGGTTGGTTCATACAAGCTTTGTAAGAGTAGGTTGGTGCCTAAAAACATGTATAAAAACAAGTTTTTGTGGTTTTATCCCACAAGGGTTTCCAAATTAAATTAGACCATGCTTAGTGATCTATGTAAAGTGTTTTTTTTTACTTAGGTGGTTTCTCTAGACCCTTGTGGTTGGTCATGGTCCATCCTTCTAGATTCCATTTCAAAGCTAGTCCTACCCTTATGACTTGTTCTAACCAACTTATAGAGATAATTTATGGTTGAGGTGGTTGTGTGAGGGTCTTGGGATGGGTCTATTGGGACACATGCTTAGAGTTCCCTTAGGTTTTTTCATTTTATCCTTTGTAAAAACTGTGTTATGTTATTGTAAAGGTTTTACCTAGAAGCTCACTTCCCCTTTAGCCTAAGAATGGATTTATGTATGTATGTCACACTTTGGCCTAGGTGATTATTTCCTTAGCGTTTTTTGGTTATTCAACATGTATTTGGTACTCGAGATCATGTAAAACACATTCATGTGGAGAATTCCCCCCCCCTTATACATATTTTTATGCACTTGGACAATGGAGGGGCCCTCCTTTGAACACCTAGCCTCATTGAGGGTTGCTTTCCATGCATGACAGACTATGAGACAAGGACACATCATCCCCATTGGAGCACTCCACTATTTGGCATGCACTTGGAGGCTTACATCACCTTTCTTGAGGAGTCGTACGCCTTTCATGAGGTCGATGACATATTGCTTAGAATTTGATCTTGTTTTGACCCCTCGTTCCTTGCAAGTCATTGTTGGTATGATTTAAGGAGTTAGTTTAACCTTGAAGAGCTCATTTTTGGATCATTGGAGCATTTTGAGAGGACTCATCCACCTTTTGGAGTGACACATGCCACCTTGGACATCTTACATGCTCAATTGTTTCAGATTTTTGAGGGGGTATTCTCTATTGAGGGAGGTAGTGAGACTTCTCTCCTTGATTAGAGGCTAGATGTTGGAGCTTTGACCTAGCCTACTCCTCATTTTGATGAAGTTGTCCTCCCTCCCTAGAGAATAGTACATGTGGCATAACCACTTCACATTTTTATGTATTGTTGACCTTATCCTCCTTAAATAGTTAGAGGATAATGTTTTTTATGATATCCTAGGCTAGATCTAGTATTTTGATCTGGTATAATATTATGGTATTAAAAGGGTTGTTGAGCCTAAAACTCTATATAAGAAGCTCCACTCGATCATTGTGTGGTTATTAGAATACTTGATAAAACATTTGTTGAATATCAAGAATTAAGGCTATTTTGGGGTTTTATTCAACGATTTTCTTTTATGCGTGGTTGAATATTTTGGTTCTTTAAGCTTGAAGTGTTATGGATTGTTTTACATAGCAAAGACTATCAAATTTATCCAATTTCACTGTTGGTTGCACTAGTTTCTCACTTTAACGACCATACAAAATTCTATTTTTATTTTTATTTTTTTTGTTTAGTAAAATCTAACATAAATGTCTGAATACCTTTAATTGGATTTCAAATACAAGTCTTGTCATTTTTCATTGCTAAAAAACAATTTCCTAGATTTTTTTTCATTTGAATCACAATTCTGGAATTTGTTCAAGTTTCATTCACAAAACCCTAAGTTGTTACTTCAATTTTATACCTTTTGCTTGGGTTATTAGCTAATTAGCTAAATATGGAATTTACATTTGCATATTAAGAAATCAAATTTGCAAGTTAACCTATTGAGCTTAATAACATATCAATTGCATAGGTTTAACAAGTGGTTTTCACCACTTGTTTTAAATCTGAAAATTTCCATAAATAATATCATAAAAGTAGATTTGGTTCATAGATCCATACAATCACAAGGTAGTTTATCTAAGTTGGATCTAGTCGATGTATGTTTGATTTTATAAGTGTTGGAATTCACTTGTATGAAGCATCACATCTAATATTTCTCTAAGTGTTGAATACTTTTACTTTCAAGGTTAGATCTCATATTGAGTTTAGCTCATTTTTAATTCATAAAGTAAATATTTGCATCATTTACACCATATATAAGATTTACTTGTAAGTATCGGTCTCTCAAATAATTGATCTTCTAGGCTTAGTCATATTCATCATATACTCTAGGGATACCCCCCTTGGCCTTTAGAGAGTGGGCCAAAAGTGAAGAGGAGAACTATACTAAGGTGATAGTGGTACTTCTCCTAAGGTTACATCAAGGTTGCATACATGGATTAGGATTTTTTCCACTTCGATACAAATTGAAGAGATAACACCCTACATTGCAAAGAGAGGAGATATTGTATTGATGTATAAGGTCCTAGAGTTCTCAATAAGGTCTTGTGACAAATGCCAATTATACCTAGAGCTAAACAAATTTTTGTTTGCAAGTCACTTGCACGAATGATGTACTAGCATGCAAGGAACATGGGAAAGCATGGTTTCATGCGGATTCCAAAAAATTCCAAAGCAATGAAACACAGGAAAAATGACCAAAAAAATTAAAAAATAAACCATGAAGTATGAAGTTCGATTTTGCAATGGATGGAAGGTGCCCATTCATTTCCTATAATCTAATTATAGTGATTACATAGTTGGATTGATAATAAACAATATTTTTCCATGCCTAAGTGTTCAAAAAGATCACCTCATGTTAATAGTTCTCATCATTCCAAGAAAGAATCAAGTAAAAAAATGGATGTTTATCTTGCGACTTCTATTAATGAGATTCAATTGTTATGGAATGGCATAAAAATGTATGATATATCTCAACCCCCGTCAAACAAAGCATTTTTTTGTTATGGTATACTTTGTTGGACTATACATGATTCCCTTAGCAATGATGTTTGTTTAGGTAATATTTTTTTATATATATTTAGATTTCAAAAGGGATGTGTATTTCAACTCCTATAAAATTAATATACTTTTATATTCATAATAATAAACATAAGTTTCTTGTTGAATTACATGCAAGAATAAATGCAAGAATGGGCTTGGAATAAATGCATCCATGACAGGTACAACTCACCTTATACAAAGGCACCCACAGGTAACACTTATGCATCCTTGGCCCTCACTGCACCCACATGTTTGGACATCCCTAGCCACATCACCTCACTTACATGGCTTGGATGGGATCTTTCTGGAAACTTTCATTTTCTTGTGGACACTAGCCCAATAGGATGCCTTGACCTTTTATCCAATCTTGTATTGCAGGTTTTTGTAATGTGTTTGAGCTATTGACTGATGTATTAGGGGTTTTATGCATATGTTTAATAAAATTGATGATGAGATGTGATTGACATTGCTATGATCCCTGTGATTGATGAGCCCATGGAGGGCGTAGCTTTTGATGTGCAGGACTATGCCCAACGGACAGGTACCATTTGGACCGGTACACATGGGGAGATGACCAGTTCGGACCTCCATGGGGCTTAAGAGCCCACTAGATGGATGCTGAGACCCCATCAAAGGGCAGAGACATGACAGAGTTTGATCAGGGGTTTTTCACCTAAGAGGAAGAGGACGTTCCACTAGAGACACTCTGGCAGGACTAGACCTAGGGGGAATGACCCCTTTTCAGTGGAACGCTGGCCTTGGAAGGCTCGGGACGTCCCCATCTTCACCATGACGTCATCCAACTTCATGGACGCTTTTGGTGGCAGGCTGGGTAGCAGTGGCACGTGTGGCATGTTGGAAAGTCCCTTGGAGGGCTAACATTTTGCTTCTGGATGCTGCACTGGCCCTAGAAAGGGCTAGCGTCTCCCTCAGAGGGGCTTGACGTCTCACCTTTTGCTTGATTAGGGTTTTACTTAGCATTTAATGTAAAAACATTATTATTTTGGTATTATGGCCTTGTCGGCCTTTTTATGACCTAAAACGTAAATTAGGTCATTGATACACTATGTATTGAGGGTTTTCACTCTCATTTTGATCATCACAATTCATTCACTCATAGTGAGGTCTGATTTTTTGCACCCTATTTGGGTTCTTGGCTGAACTAAGTGATGTGCACTTGTTGAAGGAAGAGATTTTTTGGCATTTATGGTGTTTCTCTTGAAGGAAGGTGTTACAACTAGGGTTTGCATGGTTATTTCTTCATGAATTGTAAGTGTTTCTTCTGTAATACTTCTTATTGAATGGTTGTAGTTTAAATTTCTTGCATATTGCTTATAAATTTGTTGAATGAAAACCCTAGGTGACAAGCACACAAGTAGGTCCTTGTCTCATGTCCCTTGATAGAGAAACTTTCAGCCATTGAAAGAGAGAAAGAGAGCCTAGCCGTAGCTACACTCCTTGTTTCTCTTTCCCATGTGCTAGCCATACCATTTAGAATCCAAGAGGAGGAAGACGTCCCATGCCTAGGTTATCTACACTTAGGTCATTTTTCCTTTAGGTTTTGATGAAATAGCCTTGTTGTAGCAACACTCTCCCTCAGTAAGCCTTCTTGTCTTGATCTGAGCTAGTCGTTTGCCGGGAAGGAGAAGAGAGCACGAGGCCTTGCTTTTGCAACACCAGAGTGAGCCTCTCTCCCCTAGGGTTTTGTTTTTGAGGCCCTGCTTTAGCAACACCTTGAAACTTTTCCCTCTAGTCCTTTAAAATCTCATCTCCTTCAACCTTTGCGTCCTTCACCTATGACTCCATTAAACCCTAAGGCACTGATCTCAAGCCTCAAACGTTGAAGTAGAATTGGATCTAAACACTCTCAAACCTTTTGAATTGAAACCATAACTACACTAACCCTATCCTAGACTAACCTACTAACCCTAAATTGCTGACATCATCATTGAATATTTCATCTTTATTGCAACAACGTTTTACTTTATGAGCAATTGAATGGTGGTTAAGGCATTTATTAGATTAAGTATTGATTGATTACATTGGACGCCATATCATTCTTGCATTTATTGACAAGTGATACATTTATCATTGCTATTTTGTAAACATTGACTTTGTCAACATTTACGTTTAAATTGCTTACATTGAATATCAGATAATCAATGGTTTATATGAAGTACTAACCAAGATTGCACGTATCAGTTTCCTTGTTGTATTGTCTCAAGCAGGTGCTTTTCTTTTCTTTGGTTATACCTTATTATTGGTTGTTTAGCTGGGACTATCTGATTGGCAGTGATCTGTGAAGGGGGAATTTCTCCTTGTCCTTTTATCCTTTGCCCTTTCAAAACCCCAGGTCACCGGGGATGTCTCCCCTAGGCCTAGCCTCCCTAAAGAGAAAGAGCCTTCCCATCGTGGTGACATTGGGTGGGATAGGTTCCTGTTACGCCATTTTAGCCTTCTACCTTCTAGCCTTTACTCCTAGCTACAAACTGTGTGATAACAAGACTTGCTACATGCAACCATTAAGGGCAACCCTACCTACTACTTGTACAAAGGCATGGTCTAGCATTTATTAGCCTTACAACACAAAAATCCATACATGATCATATTTTGAATTTTAAAAATGGGAGGGTCAACGCCTCTCCCTTTCTCCATTGCGCGTCTGCGTGTTTGCATGCTAGCGCATTTGTCGAGGTGGAGCGATGCTCCTGCATCAACTTCAGAGACAAGCTTGGCGTGATGCATAATGTCCACCCTCGTTGAGAGAGAGGTGTGATGTTTCTTCTCCATCCATCTTCCCCTTTGGCCAAGGATTTCCCAGATCAGTCATGTGAGGTGACTGAGAGAGTAATGTCTGTCGGGTGCAAGTCTTGTCTACGCCATGTGAGGTGGCCAGGTGTGAATAAGACTTGTAGCGAATGGGTGCAAATAATACTGCAAGAAAAGAAGAAGAACATCACAACACAGTCGAAGGTCTATGGCAATAGTTGTGTACTACTGGACAATATGGCAACAATTGTGTACTATTAGATAGCATGGTAGTAGTTGTGTGCTACTAGTTGATTGCTATGTAGTCTCAGAGACTACTAGACTGCTTAGAAGTAGTTTTGTGCCACTGGTTGAATGCAACATAGTCATGGAGACTGTGACGGATGATTTGAGCTACCGGTGGCATGGTGGCAGCCTGGGGCTACCGGTTGATTGCAGAGTAGTCAGTGGACTACTAGAAGACATCGTGGAAAGATACATCCCTAGCTAAGAGGGAGTGTTGATGTTTTGGTAGTTACGAGAGGTATTTTCCTCCTAGACAACCTTTCTTAGATGAAGAGAAGATTCTGGAAGACAAATGAAGACCATTGAACAACGGAAGAACACCCCAAAGAAGAATTCGACCAACCATAAACGAATAAAGTGAAGTTGGAACCTCAAGGAAGAGAAGTCGACCCAACTAAAGTGACAAGAAGGCTATAAATAAGGAGGCGTCTTGCTCATTTGGTCTCACTCACTTACTCATCTCTCACTCAAGGAGAAGGCACTAGACTGAGGCAAGAAAGGAAGACACAACACTGCACTTTTGGAGATTCTTGGTGGTGGTTTTCTCTTGTGCGCTCCTCTTGGATAAGGTGCGCTACATATGTATGGTGTTGCTACTGCTACAACCGTCTAGTTGATCTTGTGTGCTAGCCTTGTGCTAGGGTTCTTCATTATCTGTCTGCTCTTATGAGTTGGTTCATGGTTGGATTATTTTGGACGAAATCTATCTAAGAAAGGTTGGTTGGGTTTTTTCCCCGTTTGGGGTTTTCCCAGGATAAACTCTTGTCTCTTTAGTTGGGTAAATTGCTCTGTAAATTAAGAAAATATAACACTAATTAGAGGAAGTAGGCTCGGGGTCAGGTTCACTTACAAGAGTAAAACAACCCGACATATCATCAACAATGACATCTATATGCTCAAATTCTACCATGTGATAAGGACACAAAAGTTGATAAAGTCAAAGATCCACCTCATTCAACCTCATGAAAGGAGGCCCCTCCCCTGATGAATCCTTTCAGGGATGAGTAGGGGTGATGTACTGATGTGAGGAAGAGAAGACAAAAACGCCTCCCCTCAAATTGAAGAGCCATTACTTTCTCAAGGGACAACAAAATATGGGCTTGCAAAGGCAATGGGCAGGTTAGTGAAGAAAGAAGTTTTGTTTGGTTGTTCAAGGAAGTAAATTTTCCAACTACCAGAGGATTCGGAAAATGCAAAAGCATTAATGTTGGCAAAACTTATAGTTTTCCAGTGTTTTTTAAATTTTGCATTTAGTAAGATTAGCCCAACACATATATATGGGGCTTGAATCTTGTAACCCTTATTCTATACAAATAGAAAACTGGACTTTCTTTAAAAAAAAAAGACTATTCAAAGTATTTTAGAACAATTTGCCTAGTTAAAGGTAGCTAATTTTTAATTTGAATATTGTACTTATCTTTTTGTAATTTTTAATTTCACATGAAAATAACCAAACACAATTTTGTTCCAAATCTAGCAACAATTTGAACATGCGTTATTAAAATTTACATAGTAATAACAATTTGTAACTTTTAATTTCACATGAAAATAACCAAACACAATTTTGTTCCAAATCTAGCAACAATTTGAACATGCGTTATTAAAATTTACATTGTAATAACAAAATTAGTATAGCTTCTTTTTATAGTAATTATGTAAGCAGAACTGTCAAAAAAAAAAAAAAAAGAGTAAGAAGAAGAAACAATACATTTTAAATATAAACTCAGGGACAGAACCTCCAAAGCTCATTTCAACAACATTATCTTAGTTGAAAGTAATTTTTTAATAAGTTCGTGTACCTGCCCTTTTGTGTAATTACATAACGTTTAATTTCACATGAAAGAAACTAAACACAATATGCCTTCCAAACTCAGCCACAATTTGAACATGCATTATTAAAATCTATATAATAAATTACAAAATTAGTATGCCATTCTGTTTTATCATAACTATGTAAGCAGAGGATACACTTTAAACAATACAAAATAAGAAAAACACGTTTTAAAAATAAATAAGGGATAGAACCTCCAAAGCTCAGTTCAAAAGGATTCATTTGAAAGCATCTTCAAATATGAATGTAACATTACTGCTTTAATCATTGAATTGCCAATGTTTACAAGTATTCGCCAAACTACTTCCATGTTCTTGAAGTGATCATTCAAGATCAAGAAACTAAATAAGACTTCCAAAACCATGTGGGATTTGATATTGCTGATACTAATATTGCCGTACATAAATATAATTATGGTAATAACAAGAACTTAAAGCACAAGTTATGCTTTAATCTGTCTGGTTTCTAAGGCAA
>WSFP011417954.1:0-23429 GCA_009831015.1 Picea engelmannii
TGGGCCTCAAAGAGACCTGCAGGTTGGCCCTATGTGGCTTGGTAGGTGGATTATCATACTCCTATCTGGCTAATGGTCCTCTTCCGGACTGGTTTGTTAAAAATTGGGTTTCCTTACTCGGTTATGCACTCGAGATGCTCTTCCTGACGAAGGGTTGGATGGGTTTTATTTGCAAAACTCCGGAAGATGCTTCATTATTGTTGAACAAATTATGGGTTCTTGGGGGCATCAGCCTTATGCTGAAATGGTGGCAGGTGAATTTTGACCCAATGAATGAACATTTGTAGCTTCGTCATAAGTGGGTTCTATTGTCAAGTTAGCCTTTGCATCTGTGGAACGAAGGTGCTTTGAGGGCGCTTGGAGATGCTCTGGGGAGGTTCATCACCCTGGATTATTCGACTTTGGAAAAAATTGTTAGGAAAGTGAGGAGGATTTTAGTGGAAGTTGATATCCATGGAGGACTACCAAAAGTTATTGATATTGAATGGCGTGGTCGTCATATCACTTAGCGGTTGGACTACATGGGAATTGCCTTCCTGTGCGGTTGGTGTCGCTGCACTGGCAATATACTTCATGACTGCATTGGTAAGGTGACTGAAGAGAAGTCGGAAGACACTCTTTTACAAGAGGATCCTCCCGACTATTTTAATGAAGTGGACTCCTTCGGCTATGAACCACTTCACTATGGTATCGAGCCAGGATTCTAGGCGGAATTGGCGACTTTTATTACAGGTAAATTAAAAAACTTTTATCCCACTTTTTTCTCATCTTTATCACTCTGGGAAAGGGATGCTTTGGAAAAATCTCGTTGGATTCATGTATCTACCTCTTTAGATAAGGGGCATTTCGAGGGGGGCATTGAAAAAACTTTTCCAGTTGTGGTGACTTCGGCGATACCACTTGATGTGGTTACTTCCCCATCCACAGAGTCTAGACAAATTTTATCTGCTTCTCTTGTTTTACCTTCTATTTCTCCTGCAAATTCACCTTAGAAGTCCTTTCCTCGTTTGGTAAACCCTCGGGACCCAGGAACAACCCCTTCCCTCTCCCCACTTGCGATGATTGACACTGTGATAGAGTCGAGTTTCAGAGAATTTGAAGAGGGTAAGTCCTCTCCCAGTGCAGTTCTTGACTCCCTGGTTGATCCAAGTGGATATTGGTGGCCACCCACCTTTTCCAACTGGCTCAAAACAGTTTTCTGGCATTTTTTGTAATTTACTATTTTTAGCAGTTTTTAACTTCCGCGGCCATTTTGAGGCCCTAAACAACCTTTTTGGGAAAACGGGGAGAAATATGGAAGTTCCTTCAATATTGTCTCAAAAATGAATATCCTCAACGATACCTTTCGAACGGGCTATCATGCGCCTAAAATAGAGATCATATGCAAAAGTTATGACCCCGAGAAGTTGATGTACTAACTTACCCAAATGGGACCCACATGACTTTTGGCGCTTCATCTCATAGGGTTAGGTTTTTGGATGTCTAGGGTTTTGGGAATTCTTTTTTATTGTAAAAAGGCCTTCAGAGCCTCATTGTAATCATCTTCTTGCGAATGCGAGTAGCCGTCCCATCTCTTCTCAAAGATAAGTTGTCACCATTTTAGCGAGTCTTTCACTCTGTATTTTTACAGTCTCTGTACATTTATTTCATTAATAGAAACCGTGTATTACAGTATATCTGTGTTTATGGTTGCATCTCTGATACATTTTTGTTATATTATTGAATATTTGTGATATCTTTGTGCTTTTCTTTATTATATCTCCGCTCTCATTTCGTCTCGAAAATAATCTGGATCAGTGGTATCAGAGCAAGCTACTCTTGATCATTTTTCCGATGCATGTCCCCGACGAGGTCCGAGTATAACAAGTTGGCTCTCGAGCGTGTCTCTCTTGAAGAAAATCACTCTCGCATGCCCAAGAAACCCTCCTGGGCGGAAGACAATAAAAATGATCCTATAAATCTGTCGCTTGAGCAAGCTCTCACATGACAGAGGGACGAAATGATGGAGAATTTTTCCCACATCCTTCAATGCCTGTCGATAGAAACAGGTGCATATTCATCAAACAACCATTTTGGAAGCACCTCTCCTTTCAAGGTACAGGTTAATTTTGATATTCCCGTATTTGAAGGTCAGATAGATGTGGATGCCTTAGACAAATGGTTAAATCTGTTAGAAGGTTATTTCTCTGTTCATAATTTTTCTGATGGGGAAAAGATCACCTTCGCACTCCTTAAATATCTCCCCCATGTCAAACATTGGTGGGAAACTTACTGGGAGCAAATTTCCACAGAGGAGTCTAGAATATATGGGGTCGAGCCCACTTGGGATTTTTTTGTGGATGTGGTAAAGGAACAATATTACCCTGATGGAAACTATGAAGACTAGTACATGACATGGACCACACTACGGCAAGAGAGGGGCCAAGCAGTTCCGGAGTTCACCAATACCTTCCATACCTTGTGCACCAAGCTAGGTATCAAAGACTCTGAATGACATTTGGTTCTAAAATACCATGGGGCTCTACACAGATACATCCAAACTGAAATGGATTTTCTGGATATCTCATAACTCGGTGTTGCTTATCGATATGTTGTTAAAATTGAGCATAAATTTAAGCACCAGAACAAACGTGAGTTCAGGTCTACAAATCCGCAAAAACCAAAGTATGACAAAGACGACCCTAACAAACAGTCTCCTGAAAACCATTCCAAGCCACAAGAAAAGAAGGGTCACAGGAAGACAAAGAAGGACACCGGAAAATGGTTCGATTTCCACAAAATTCCCTAGCACAACACCGATGAATGTTGCTCAAAACAGTCATTGGTGGTCGAGATCAAAGACAAGGAGACAAATCTTGATTCAGAATCTGATTCTAAAAATACTGGTAAATGACAGATCATTGATGCAGACCCCACTGCTATTGTCGCGACTGCAACAATTCAACCATAAGAACCAACAGATCCTGAAGAGGGGGAGCACCTTTTTCATTCACAGATGTGGGTGAATGGGACCCCGCTGCATTTTATTGTTGATAGCGAAAGCCAAAAGAAACTCATCTTAGTAGAGGTCGTCAAACAGTTGGGATTGTCGACAACACTACACTTACAGCCATACAACATCAGGTGCTTCACCAAGGACGAGATATTCATGTGAGCCAACAGTGTTGATTGTTATACGGCATCCAACCCTTCAAGGATGAGGTATTATGTGATGTTGCCCCACTGGATGTCTGTGATGTTCTCTTGGGCCAACCATATATGTGGAGATGCCATGTTGTTTATGAGTCTCGACCCCGCAGTGTCATTGTTTCTCTAGGGGGTCATCTCTACAGAATACCAAAAGTAGTTCTGACTGTTGTTGCACCTAAACAATGTCGCAAGGTAGTATCTCATACTGCAAAATTTATCTTCTTCACAATCTGTTCAAAAGGGGAACATAAGGATACTACAACCACTACAGCGTCACCCCAAGAACCTTGTATCCAACAGAAGAAGGTCGACAAGGTTGCAGCAAAGTGAAAAGATTCCTTATGCACATCGTCGTCTCGTGTAGCTCATCTTGTTGAACAACCTCAGCCTCAACAGTTTCGTGACAAACTTCCACAAACTAAGCAGCGCGACGTCTCCAGCAAGGCAAGCAGCTCACCAAGATTCAGATTCGACAAACGTTTTTTCCTCTCCCCCGGGCACTCTTCCTAAGGAGGGAGGATTGATCCAGGTGGATATCGGTGGCCACCCACCTTTTCAAATTGGCTCAAAATAGTTTTCTGGCAATTTTTGTAATTTACTATTTCTAGAAGTTTTTCACTTTCGGGGCCATTTTGAGGCCCTTAATGACATTTTTGGGAAAACGAGGAGAAATATAGAAGTTCCTTCGATATTTCCTCCAAAATGAATCTCCTTGACGATACTTTTCCAATGGGCTATCATGCGCCTAAAACAGAGATCGTATGCAAAAGTTACGACCCTAGGAAGTTGATGTACTAACTCACCCAAATGGGGCCCACATGACTTTTGGCGCTTCATCTCCTAGGGTTAGGGTTTTGGATGTCTAGGGTTTTTGAAATTCTTGTTTATTGTTAAAATTCCCTCAAAGCCTCATTGTAATCATCTTCCTGCGAATGCGAGTAGCCGTCACATCTCTTCTCAGAGATAAGTTGCCACCATTCTAGTGAGTCTTTCACTCTGTATTTTTACAGTCTCTGTACATTTCTTTCATTAATATAAATCATGTATTACTATACATATATGTTTATGGGTGCATATCTGATACATTTTTTTTATATTATTGAATATCTGTGATATCTCTGTGCATTTCTTTATTATATCTCCACTCTCATTTCATGCCAAAAATAATATGGATCATTGATCCCTTTCATTCGAGATAAAAACGCTTCTATCAAACTGCCTACCTATTTGGGGAAGGCTATTCACGATTCCTCGACAAACTTGGAGGCAACTACTTCAAAGGTTCAGCCAGGGGGGTCTGAGAAAGAATTTGCCTGGTCTATGGGCCTAGGCATAGAACTCTCTCCTATTAAGACTCGTAGTACCTAGAAAAAGTTGGCACAAAAAACTCCACAGACCGATGATTTTGTTCCTTCCTCCACTGATAGCGGGGCTCTTAGAGAGATGAAAGCCCTGGCAAGGGAAAAGTGATGTTATTTCTATCCTTAAATTTAAGAGGGATAGGAGGCACCCTCAAAGCGGCCTCAGTTCAACGTCTCTTGGATCATTCTCATCCTGAAATTGTTTTTCTCCATGAAACTTTGGTAAATGCTCAGAAAGCAAGGGATTTCATGCACCTTTTGCGCCCCTCTTGGGTTTCGAGTGCAATTAATTTTGTGGGTAATTCAGGGGGACTATTAGTCTCTTAGGATCCTAATTTATATGAGTTGGTACCATATCTTACTATTGGTGGTATTCTGTTAACAGGAAAGTGTAATATAAAAAACCGGGAGATAGCATTGCTTAATATATATGGCCCGTGCTCGAATCGGAAACACTTCTCGAAGTCGAAGGAAGATAGTGGTATTTTCTCTATAAAGAATTTGATCATTGTTGGGGACCTGAATATTATTTTATCTTTGGATGAGTTCTGGGGAGGAATCTTCTGGTCTGGAAATACAGATGATTATTACAGAGAGTTATTTACATTCAAAAAATTGATAGACATCAAGCCGATGAAATTGGTACCTACCTGGAGGAACGGGCATACTGGTCAGAGGCGATTGCAAGGAGATTAGACAGAGTCCTTGTTTTTTAAGGTTTATTATTTGTTGTTGGCCTTTATAGGTCCTGGGTAGAGCTTCCTTTTATCTTTGATCATGCGTCAGTTATATTACAGTTGGATTTACCTCCCTTCTATAAGGCTTATCCTTTCAAACTTAATGCTCATCAGCTTAATGATCAAGATTTTGTGGATTTAGTCTATAAGATATGGAAAGACCGTGTTTTCCTTTCTGAAGGTGGCAAACAAAACATGATAGTTTGGAAATTAAAAGTGCTAAAATCACAAACAAAACTTTGGTATAAAGAGAATCTGGACATAAGCAAAGCTAAGTTGTTGACTCTTGCAATGGATATTAAGGATTTGATTATTCTATTGGTTGGTGATCCTACAAATCATGAAACAGAATTGTCCCTTCGGTGGATAGAATTAGAAAGGAATAATATATTAAAAGGGGTTGAAGAACAATGGAGAATGCGCAACATGGCTATTTGGATGGCTAGCAGGGACAATAATAATAAGTATTTCCACAAATTTGATTCCCACAATAGGGTCTGGAAACATGTCTGGGATATCACAAATGGCAATGGAGTTAAGATTTCTGAACAGGGAGCCTTAAAGGAAGCAACGGTTCTATACTTCAAAAATTTCTACAAGGCCCCGCTCACTCAGAATACTACTGAACAAATCAAGATTAATGAACTCTTTCCACATATGTTAAATGATGATGAGTCTTGCTCGTTGTTCAATCATGTTTCATTGGAGGAGTTAAAATATGTTCCATTTCACTTTAAAAAGGATAAGAATCCAGGGTCGGATGGCTGGACGACTGAATTTTTTACTTTCTTCTTTGATTTAGTAGGGGAGGATCTCCTAGAGATGGTGGAGGAGTCAAGAAGGTTAGGCTCGATTGTGGGAAGCTTAAATTCAACCTTTCTAACCTTGATCCCGAAGGCAAATAAACTGGCTACCTTTGATGACTTTTTCCCGATATCATTGTGCAATCTGTGTTACAAAGTGATATCAAAAATCATTGCCAACCGAATTAAACCATTTCTTTCCAGATCACTCTCTGAAGAACAATTGGGCTTTTTAAAAGGAAGGAGGATTCAATATGTTATCGGCATAGCTCATGAGAGCCTCCACAACATAAAAAAGAAAAAATTAAAAGCGCTTGTCTTAAAGCTGGATTTAAGGAAAGCATATGACTGTATTGACTGGGATCATTTAAGATTGATCCTACTAAAGGTGGGTTTTGGAATCCAGATGACAAATTGGATCATGTCATGTGTTACATCCTCTTCCTTTGCAGTATTACTTAATGGGGAGGCCACAGACTTCTTCAGAAACGGCAGGGGATTACGTCAAGGTCATCCATTATCACCATTGATTTTTATCATGGTGACGAAAGGCCTCAGTTTATTATTGAAATCTAGCATTGGTGAAGGCAATCTTACAGGTATAAAAGTGTCTAGATTGATCAAAATTCTTCATCTATTGTTCGTGGATGATGTACTCATTATGAAAAACACAAGTTTACATGAATGGAAGGAAATCGACAAAATTATCAACTTATTCTGTAAAGCCTCTGGACTATCAGTTAATCAAACAAAGACAACTATACATTTTGAAGGTCTCGTGGAGATAGAATTGGCCCCTTTCAAAACAGTCCTACCATATACCTTTAGTGATCTCTCGATTGGTTTCAGATATTTGGGTTACTTTCTGAAGAGGGGTGCATAGGGCAGATGATTGGGATTGGCTAGTGGCCAAATTAACCAAGAAAATCGGTTTATGGTGTAACATGTGGCTCTTTATGGGAGGTAGATACATTCTTGTCAAAATAGTGCTAGAAGGCCGGTTTGTTTATTGGATGTTTATGGAAGCTATCCCACGCTTAGATTTAAACAAGATTAGAAAATTGATGCTTCACTTTCTATGGAATGGCCATAAAGATAGGCAGCAGTATCATCTTTGCATATGGGACATTATCTAGACCAAAGAAGAATGGAGGTTGGGGGTTCCGAAACCTTGTGCACTTCAATAAGGCTTTGACTGTAAATACTCTTTGGAGGGTCTTGATGCAGGGCGGTATCTGGCATAAGGTATTAATGGATAAATACCTATCAAACATAACAATAATCAACTGGTTTAGGCTGGCTTCACACAAAATATGTTCTGCTTCTAGGATATGGGCTAGTCTTACTCATTTTGTACATGTTATCACCCATTGGCTTAGTTGGCGCCCAATATCCGGACATCTCATTTCCATTGGAAGAGACCAAATCCTTGGCATCGGTAACAAATCCTTCCTCCCAGCAAAGATCTTATCAATTTTAAATAAAATAATAATAATTGTTCTAGCACAAGCCACTGCTGCCCGGGATCCAATTACTCACTCAGAGATTTGGATGAGCTGCGAGGACTTGGGATTATCCGAGAATCTTTCTTCAGTTTGGGATAACTATATTTCAGAGCTTAAAGGAGACGGTATCTCACTCTACGACGTTGATGGCACTCTACTATGGACTGGAGGCAACTCATCTGGGAACATCTATGTTAGAAACATTTATGTTGCCCTTATATCTACACAGAATTTCTCGATATGGCGTGGATGGAGGGTTAACTTATGGAAATTGAATTTACAACTGAAGATAACAAAACAATTTATGGTTGGTTGCGGACAACAGGATCCTTACGTGGGATGTATTCTAAAAAAAGGATGGGAGGGCCTAGGTATTTGCTTTCTCTGTAAGCAAAACACTGAAGACAACAACCACCTTTTCATACATTTCACCTTTGCAAAAACAGTTTGGACCAGAATTTCTCGTATTCTAAAAATCAAACTTGCATGGGCGGGAGCTTCACTTATAGATTTCTTAGACTCTTGGAAAATAAACAAATATGTTTCAAATAGGCTGGTTGCAATTACTTGTTGGAACATATGGCTTGAAAGGAACAAAGTGATCTTTGATGAGAAAGCTCATTCATCCTGGGCAATAATATACAAGACACTTGGTTCGCTCACCAAGATTCCTCCTTCTCAAAAAAATTTGAACATAAGACAGAGGTCGATCACTCAAATTGATGATTTTACTATTGATTAATTTGATGGGGCATCTATAGCAGGTGGTTTGAATTGTGAAGTTGGGGGAGTCATAAAATTCCCAGAGTCATCTATATACAGATGTTACTTCAACTGCGGGGAAGGTTCAAATACCAAAGCTGAGCTTATGGGAGCTTGGGCCACTCTCACATTAGCAAAACACTTGAATATACAAAAAATACAGATTTTGGAGGACTCCAAGGTGGTTATTGATTGGCTAAACCATAAAGGAAAACTTCAATCCATTGCCATTAAAGGATGGAAGCGCAAAAAAATGGAACTGTCTACATCATTTCAAGGTATCTTCTTTCATCATATCTACATCGAATTCAATAAGGAGGCAGATCGATTACCAAAGCATGCCCTCTTGGAGCTGAAAGGAGGATTATCTTATTTCCCATGGGAAGGAGGGACATCGGGCCCTACAATTCATATAGATATGTTTTAATTCCTCCTTTTTGAGACTGGTCATAGTGTTGGATTGGAGTCAGAAAGTATTTTAGATATTTTGAAGAGATGAACTTCATAATATTATCTACCTATGCAAAGTGTTATTGTAATGTTTCCTTTTTTGGATAGCGTTTATTTTGTAATGGCTAAGGTGGACATTTTTTGTGCTAGATTGTATCTATATGGATTGGCAGGAATCAGTTATTGATTAAGGATCCTTGAAGATGTAAAAAAAATTATAATCTAATGTAATTTTGAGCGAATTTTCTATTGAAAAAAACATAGGGTTTGGTCGGTTAAAAAAATCTCTTTGTAATATGAATCCATATATATATTAAAATACTTTGGTTGAAATCTTCAATATGGTAGTAGGCTAGGGTTTGGTCGGTTAAAAAAATCTCTTTGTAATATGAATCTATATATATTAAAATACTTTGGTTAAAATATATTTTGTGTTTATTTGACATGGTTCTAATGGTTTTTTAGTTGAAATAACGATTTAGCTTAAATTATATTAGAGTTTACCTGCAATATGGTAGTAAGATAAGGTCAAGGGCGTCAAAATAATTTTGTAATATGAATCTATATATATTTATTAAAATACTTTGGTTAAAATATATTTCGTGTTTATTTTGACATGGTTCTAATTGTTTTTTAGTTGAATTAACGACTTAGCTTAAATTATATTAGAGTTTACGTGCAATATGGTAGTAGGATAAGGTCAAGAGAATTCAGTTATGATTGGAATGGATAGCATTTGGTGTTGGGGAAATCCTCCTTTTTATCTCTACAGCTTATACCAATGTTGAAAGAAAAAAACATGATGTATCTCTACCAAGCTAAAGGTAAAAGCAGACCTGGTTTTATTTCTAAAAACTGGATATCTAGTGAGGAGATCGGTCTCAGAGGTAATCTGGCATTGGAATGGGATGGATATTGCAGTGAGCTAATTGGAGCGGGAGTGCAACTACAAAATTCTGATGATGAGATTATTTAGACAGGGGGAGATAAATCAGGTATCCTAACTGCAAAAAACGTCTATTGTGTGATATCAAAAAAGATGTGGCAGTAGGTAATTGGGGGTTGGAGGAGACATATGTGGACTTGGTATATCGCTCAAAAAATTAGACTTTTCACTTGGTTAACTACAAAGAATAAAATTCTAACTTGGGATACTTTACAAAGAAAAGGTTGGGAAGGTCCCAATATTTTCCATTTGCGCTCAAACGAAGAAAAATCTGTGGTACATATTTTTGTTAAGTGCAGTTTCATACATGATGTATGGAATAGGATAAAAGGAGATCTACATATAAATACATCTTGGGAAGGAAGCACTATAAATGCTTGTTATGAAAACTGGGTTAGAAAGGAGAGAACTCACATCACTCTCCCCACCTTAGTGTGCTGGTATGTTTGGTTGGAGCGAAATAAGAAAATATTTGAAGATAGGAATCCTTTTATCTTTTTGGTTGTATACAAAATACTTGGAAACTTAGCAAATTTGACAGTTTCTCAGAAGAAGGCTATCCCAAGAAATGTTCAGATTCCTAGATATTTTATTCCCACAATTGCTTGATTCGATGGAGCAGTGCATATAAATGGGCATGAGAGTGGGGCAGGGGGATTGATCAGGATAAGTGAAAATTTAGTTTATAAATGGACATACAATTGCGGCCCAGGGACAAACACTAGGGCAAAGCTGCTAGGAGCATGGGATGCCCATATTTTGGTAATGTGTTTGAATATTACAGCCCTTCTGTTATTTGGTGATTCAAAGATTATCATTAACTGGTTGAATGGCAAAGGGAAATTACAAGTTGCCTCACTTGTGGGATGGAAGGATAGGATTAGAGAGCTCAAAAAATATTTCAGGGATATCATATAGTCACATATATAGAGAGAACTAAACAAGGAGGCACATTCCCACTCAAAGAAGGCTTTGTTGAAGACCAAAGGGAAAATCGAATACAATCTTTGGGTAGATGGAAATGAGGGCCCTACTCTCATTTGAAATATTTTTTAGCATAAAGATTTATGTTTGGTATACCACAAACAAAAGAGAAAGAAGATAGTTTTATTTTTTCTGAATGGAAATCCTTTTTGTATAGGTGAATATCAGAATTATACTATATTTTATTTTTTATTGTAATGGGATACTCGTTGACTCATTTCAATTTTTGTGTACTGAAAGAATTGACCAGAGACAAATCCTGTCTTTTAAAAAACTTTCAGTATTATTGGAGGGTTGAATATGTATGGAAAATATATGATGACATGTGTACACAATTATATTATAAATATAAATGAGAAATTTATTTGTTGGAAAAAGGATAAGGTCGAGGGCGTCAAAATAATTTCCTTGTAATATGAATCTAGATATATACTTTGTATCATTGTTATTTTCATAAAAAGAAAGAAAAAAACTAAAATAAGTGTGACTGTGTAATGTGTAATTCATATATTTGTCCATAATTTTGTTTAGAGTCTTAGCATTGCTAGGGTTTTAGTTAGTTGAGTAAGTAAATAAGTTGGATTGTCCAATTTGTCTTCCTTACTATGGTTCAACTTCAGTCCACTTATCATAGTCTTAGGTTTGGTTTTTCAAGATTCGACCTAAAATAATTTTCAACCTAAAATAAAATTTGACCTAAAATACATTTTTTATTTATACCTAATTTTTAATATAATGAATTTTGAAAATTATGTAATTTATCTGTAAATAAAAAATAATTTTTGACCTAAAATAAATGCATAATAATATTTTTTGTTATTCATTTAAAAACCATGTAATAGATAATCTTGTTGTCAGCGTAGATCCATTTTAAACTTTATCAAATACCGAGAAGGATAAATAAAATTACAACTTAAGACATTTGATCTCCCTCATTGCTTAATAGATTTGAGTTTAAGATGCATCTATGTTGAATTAATTTTTTAGATGTTGTCATGTAAATATACCTAGTTCTTTATTTTATCTTATTTTATTTTATTTTTGTCACATAACGTTAAGTGACAACATTCCCCATACTTGGTCGTAGATTGCTACTCTCCCATAATGAAGTATAATTAGTATAGACAACATATGCCCCATACTTGGTCATAGATTGCTACTCTCCCAGAATGAAGTACATCATTAGTATAGACAACATTTCCCCCATACTGGGTCGTAGATCGCTACTCTCCCAAAATGAAGTACATCATTAGTATAAGAAGAAATATAGAGTTACAATAACAATCAAATTATGTGATTTAAATAGTGGTAAAAACACTTTACACAAATTTAATAAGCAAAACTTAGATGCTGAGGTGGCGAAAAGAATGTGGACCCCAAGAAAGCTTACAAAATCTATTTTAGGTGCAAGATTGTGTATGAGACACTCATATGCTTGGACATACGAGATAGTAGACAAAATTCACAAGTATATCTGGCCTTGGACATATGAAACAATGGAAAAATTTAGGGCTATATCTAGTTTTGGATATATGAGATCGTTTGACAAGGTTACAAACTACATACTAGTATGAGAAAATGAAAACAGAGTTAGTCACCTTAATCACCCATCTAAGTTATTAAGATTATAAAACATTACTTATACCAAAATCTTAATCACCCACCTAAATTATTAAGATTATAAAACATTACTTTTACCAAAATCTTTACCAATATAAACATTAACTTTAAAGATTTTTGAATTAATATAATAATCTTTTTACTTCAATACCACACTTAAATTATTAATACCACACTTAAATTATTAAGATTATAAAACATTACTTATACCAAAATCTTTACTAATATAAACATTAACTTTAAAGATTTTTAATTAATATAATAATATTTTTACTTCAATACCAACATTGTGAATAAACTATCTTTACATTATCATAATATTACGTTAAAATTCCATTCCACCTTCAATCCCAAGTATGTAACCTTTTACTTGTAAAGCTTTTATTAAGATTATAAAACATTACTTATACCAAAATCTTTACCAATATGAACATTAACTTTAAACTTTAAAAAATTTTGAATTATAATATTACATTAAAATTACATTTTACCATCAATCCCAAGTATATAACCTTTTCACTTATAAAACATTTATTAAGATTATAAAACATTACTTATATCAAAATCTTTAACAATATAAACATTAACTTTAAAGATTTTTGAATTATAATATTACAATTAAATTCCATTCTACCTTCAATCCAAGTATGTAACTTTTTCATTTATAAAGCTTTTATTAGGATTATAAAACATTACTTATACCAAAATCTTTACCAAAATGAACATTAACTTTAAAGATTTGAATTAATATAATAATAACCTTTTTACTTCAATGCCGACATTGTGAATAAACTATCTTTACATTATCATAATATTACATTAAAATTCCATTCTACCTTCAATCCCAAGTGTGTAACCTTTTCACTTATAAAGCTTTTATTAGGGCCCATAGTTTAAAAAGAGTGTGAACACCAAGTACGTAGCCCTTTTAGAATGCTTTATCTCCTCACCGAGATAAATATTTATACGATGCAATAATTGTCACATTCTAACACGATTTATGTTGTGCAGCTCTTACCTAATAGTTAAAGGAGTTATGGCAATCCAACATATCTTCATAAGCCTTTATCAGTGTATTAAAGAGTTACGGGCCATACCGATGGTTGAAAGAGCTCAGTGTTGGGTCTTGGGTTAGCTCCAATTACAGTGAAACTTGGTTAAAAGGGGATGAATGACTTAACAGGGGAAGTGGGCTCGAAAATGGATATGCTAGTATCCCTTAATGGGGAGGCAAGTTTCGAGTCAGATGAGATAGAATTTGAAGGTGGATTAGGGTGGGGGACCTTGTTTCATCGAGTAGAGAGGATACTATGTCTAATGGAGAACTCATGTCAAAGGCATTGCAGTCTATGAGTTTGTTTCCCATGGAAAGCTATGGTGTCTCGAGATAAGTATCTCTCTAAGCAAAAATTTAATCAAAAGGCTAAAGAAAAGAAGAGATGAATTAAGTAATTATTTAATCAAATACACACACTACGTGTTCAGGTGGTGCATAAGTGGTTTCAAGTTTATCTGAAAAAGTGAAGAAGGCATGATACAAGTAGTTCCATCCTATAAAAAGAAAAATACTCTAGCATAAAAGATCAACCAAAAGCAGAAAAAAAACCTAGACTATGGATGGGGTCTTCTAAACAACTAACAACAAGGGCAAATGAGGTCCCTTGCGTAGCTGAGTGAAGGTGTGAAAGATAGTTATAACTACGGGGAAATGGGTAGTGAGAGGTCCCAAAGGCCTGTCAAAATTTGTCTCAGGTACCCTCCCTCTTGCAAGAGCCACCTAGGTAAAAATAGCTAATATTGATCACTAAGCTACCTCTTCACAGACATGTGTAACAAGATACCTTGCCTTCGTGTTGAAATCACACAGTTTAGGGATCTTCAATACTGGAAGAGCAAGGAGTCACAATCACATCTCCGGTCCAAACCTTGGCATTATCTACTCTAAAAGTGTGCATGTTACCAAACGAATTGGAACCATGTATGATAAAAAGCATTTTGGCTCCCTAAAAAGTCAACTTCTATGACTTAGATATAAGTGACCAAGGGGAATATTTGGATTCCTATCCCTTAGACCCTAACTTAACTACAAATTTCTTTTTGGTGCCCAAGAGGGATTAAATATGTGTTAATTTAATTGTTTTATTTCAAGGATGAGCTTGGCGTCATGAACCAAGCATATAACTTAATGTGTGCTTTTGTGGTGTAAGCAAAATTAAAATGTTGAAATGAAATTGCTAAAAAGAAGTGCTTAAAAAAGAAATGTTATTGAAACTAAAATTTAAATAAATATGCAAGTAATTTAACTAAAATGCTAAATGTTGATTTTTCCTTTAATTAAAATAGAAATAACTTGCATAAAAAAAATTTAAACTGGAAAATTATTTTCAAACAATTCTACGTGCAATCATATCTACTAAAGAGAAAAAGCCATATCGTCAAGAAAAAAATAGGGGTCTTAAGTGGCCTTTTTCTTTTTCAATGAGGGTTTTAAATAAATCTTAATTATATATGCATTTTGTAATAGCAAAAGAGAATGGCCTATTTCTATAATAAAAAACTAAAAAAATGCAATGCAATTAGCTATATGCCCCTACTTATATGCTTATTTTTGTAGTTTGAATTTTTTCAAATTAAAATGAAACTAATGCAAGAAAGAAACATATAGGTGCAATCAACTGAGAGAATGCAAAGCTACAACCTATTTGTAAAGAAAAAATAGAGAGCCAAACCCTCAAAAATATCTTGAGGGAAAGTTACTGAAACCCTTGGGGGTTTGTTCCTCAATCCTCTAAATTTTTAAGGATTTAGAAAGAAACCTACAAACTAGAAGTGAATTGAGCATCTACATGCCCTAAACAACAATGTAATAAACACAAAAAAGCATGAAAAACTTGAAAAAACTAAGTTTTGGGCCCCTGCAGAAACTTACCTTAGAAAGTGTGTTGGCCTTTGTAAAAAGGTACCCTATTTACTATGTTGGCCAATGAAAAAAATTGTCTTTGTTGATGCATTGGTCAACACACCTATTGACCCTAGTAAGTGCATTGGTCCTTGTTGATATTTTGGTCATTGTAGGAGGTATTAACCTCCACGTGTAACATATGACTTAGAATAGAAGATTATGAAAGCAAGTGAGCCATTAAATAGATGTGTGGAAACCCTAAAAAACAAAGTCGACCTAGCAAAATAAATAATATTAGAATATTATCTTCCAAAAATATAAGTCGGCTCCACAAGAAAAAGATAAACAAAAAAATATAATTACCAAAAAGTCAGGTCGACCCAACCAAAAAATTCATTGGATAGATTAATATAAATAGAGGACGTTTTAGCTCATTTGTACTCCCAGTCAGAGCACAAGTCTCGTGGAGAGCTGCAGTTGCAACTGCAACTGCAGCTACAAGGAGGAATAAGGGTGCATGGTCATCTCTTGGTCTTGGTCTCTCACTTGGTGACATTCTTGGTGATTCTCTTGTTGATACTCTTGCTGATATTCTTGCTAAGTATAACACAAGTATGAGAGAGTAGTGCAACTGCAACTGTTGCAATTGTGTATGGTAGTTCTATGGATATGGAGACTCTCTCTCTCTCTTGTGCACTACCCTTGGAGAAGGAGCACTCTACTTGTCTTGAGTTGTTGTTGCAGTTAGCAACTATGGTTTATTTATTGGTTCTAGAGTAGGCTTGCCATAATTATTTTAAGTAAAGGTTAGTGTGCTCGGGGGTGGCATATGTGAATGCCTATGGTTGGGTGACAATGATGTGATATTGTCTATGGTTAAACGAGCATACCAAAATTTCAACATGGTATCAGAGTTGGTTTCCTTCGTAGCAGTCTAACCGTTGGAAGAAAGATCCTCAGTTTCCCCCATTGTCAAACTCATTTAGCACTTACTGAACTCACTAAGAAGGTCGCCTAAGTAGGGCACATCTCTTCCCTAGATCAGATCTACAAATTTCTGAAGTTGATAAATTAAGGTTTCCTCATAAAACCCTAGGTCTGCAGTGCCAGTTGCAGTTGTAGCACCAATTCCTTCATGCCAATTGTTTCGTGCCAGTTGGAACACCAGTTGCAGTGCTAGTTGCAACACCAGTTACAGTTCCAGTTGCAGTGCCATTTGCAACACCCATTGTAGTGCTAGTTGCAGAACCGATTATAGTGCCAGTTGCATCACCATTTGCAGTGCCAATTGCAACAGCGATTGTCGTGCCAACACTAGTTGCAGTACCAGTTGCACTGAAAGTTTATGTGAAGTGTTGGGAATAATTTTTGGTTTTCTTAGTGTGCCTTACACATCTTTATCTACCTTTAGATTACAATTTGGAGCACCTTTGAAGTTTTAAGGTTCATCATTTCTTGTCGTTGCTGCCGAATGGTGCCACTACCTGTCGATGTTGTCAGAGGTGTGTATTTATATATATTTAAACTGTATCTCTATTTTGAGTGTGATTGCAGGAGAAGGGATCTCTTACAATCGTAGATCCAGAGGAATCTTAGACCCAACACATTCAAATGAACAACACACTTCAGGTTTGATTGTTTTCATATGCCTCTAGTTGTTATGGCATTATTGTAATCTTATGAACATCTAGTTGTATTTTGATTTATTGAAGTTATGGTAACCTTTGTTCAAAGTTAAAGTTATAAGATGACTCTAGTCAAAGTATTAGATTAATTAAGGTTGAGATTTTAGAGTTTATTTGCATTATATTCTCTAACTCAAATTTCTGTCAAGAAAGCATATTGTCTTAAGTATAGGGGAATTGTTGAAGAGAATACTTGTCATCTTGAGAGAAGGAGACTTGGAAGAAAATCAACAAAACTCGTTCTTGAAGATAAGACTCTGGGTTCCAAGTTTGCTTGATTAAATTAATAAGTTTCCATTTTGCACATATCAAGTTTAATGATTGCTACATTATTAGTTGTGAAAATAATCATTGAAAGGTTTTATTACTGCTAAATACAATGAATACTTGGAAGCATGTGAGTATTATTGATATAAATGCTTATTGTACTTGGTCACAAGATGAACTAGCATCTCTTCTAGGAGATACTTCTTGTTTTGCTTCTAGGAAGGTCACCTTGGTAGTAATATGATGATTACCATGAGATTGTCTTTTTATTCTTGTTGACATAGATATGTTCTTATGAAAATGCTATTATACTTTGTGTTCTTGTTTTCTTGTTCTGGGCAGGTTACCATGGAGGAATGATTGATCACAACACTAGAAAAGTGTTGTTCCTATTTCTTATTATTGTATTTTTATTTTGGTTATTGTTCCAGGCAAGTCACGAGCAATAGCTCTAAGAAGGAGCTATTGTGATTATTGTTCTGGTTCTTGTTTTTATTATTACAAGAGTATTATTCTTGTCTATTGTTTTTCCCTTTGTTGTCCTTGTTCCGAGCAGATCACATGTGATAACTCTGAGGGAAGATATAGTGACAGTTGTAGGAGACAACATATTAGATGGTCTCTAGTTTGAGACATGGATCAGACTATCCAGATAAGAAGTTGTATACACGACTGTATACATCCATGTACCAAAGAAGAAGAAGACAAAGAAGAGTACTTTTGCGAGATACAAAGTATCTCATATGGAGATTGATTGTAAGGACCAGAAGGCTCCAAATATGACCGAAAAAATCCCTCTAGTGTAGTTGATCACTCTTCGGATCATCAGGAAGAGTTAGTAGAGCTATAAGGGCCTACCCAAAATCGTTGCAGTAACCAAGAAGAGACATGTGTGGTCCCATGAAACATTGTAGGATACAACATTGATGAGCCATATCATGAGGAGAAGATGGCTCCATCAATGGTGAGGTAGGCGACCCCACTGAGTACTAGCTCGGAAGGAGCTAGAGCTCAGAGGGAATTAGCCCTCACGATCTAGTAGGGAGGAGCAACTTCCCCAAGACCATTCATTGGAGACTTCGGAGGAACTAATCACACACAAAGGGAGAAGATGGCTCCAAATATTATACAGAGTTAGAGGGAGTCAAGCTTCAGAGGGAGAATGGAGACTCAGAGAATTTCAGTTTCATATGGAAGAGAGAGACATCTTCCAGGATTGACTGATAGGTGCCATGGGTTGAGAAGGATAGATCGAAGCTTCAGAGGCTTCAAGGAGATATGAGATCTTATGGGAAGATTCCCTTGCTTCAATAGAATTTGGTACAATGATTAAAGAGGAAGTTAGTCAAAAGGACTAGGATATATATCTTTTCCTTGGTTCCAAGACCAGAAGGGAAGTCAGTGGTGACTTCCAAGTTGATCTACAAGATCAAGCATGTTGCAGATAAATAGCCTATAGATGTACAACGCCTGATTTGTGTCTAGAGGATTCTCTCAACAAGAGGGAGAAGACTATGACGAGACACTTGCTCCAGTATATTGCTACCGATGAACATGTAGTAGATATGTTGACCAAGCCTCTGTCGGGGACAAACTTGGAGTGATCAAAATGTTTTTTCTCGAGTAGTGATAATTGATGTATTCCCCAGTATCGAGAAGTGATGTAATCCCCAATAGTGGGAGATACTCCAACGCAGGTTGGTACTCCAACACAGGCTGGTATGCTACCCCAATGCAAGTTGGTACTCCAACCAAGGTTGGTATGCTACCCCAACGGAGGTTGGTACTCCAACACAAGATGATATGCTACCCTAGTGCAAGTTGGTACTCCGACGCAGGCTGGTATGCTACCCCAACGCAGGTTGGTATTCCAATGCAGGCTGGTATGCTACCCCATTGTAGGTTGGTACTCCAACGCAAGATGGTATGCTACCTGTAGACTGGTCTACAAGACCATGTGAGTCTTTCCCATGCCATTTGAGATGGATGGATGTGCTTGAAACCACTACATAAAGAACATCTTAGTTAATACCTTCCTAGATAAGAGGGAGTGTTGATGTTTTAGTAGCTACGGGAGGTATTAACCTCCACGTGTAACCTATGACTTAGAATAGAATATTCTGGAAGTAAGTGAACCATTAAACATATGTGTGGAAACCCTAGAAGACAAGTCAGCCAAGTAGAATAAATAATGTTAGAATATTATCTTCTAGAAATACAAGTCGGCTTCACAGAAAAAATATAAACAAAAAATATAATTACCAGAAAGTCAGGTCGGCCCAGCTAGAAAATTTATTGGACATATTAATATAAATAGAAGAAGTTTTAGCTCATTTGTACACCTAGTCAGAGCGCAAGTCTTGTGGAGAGTTGAAGTTACATCTGCAACTGCAGCTACAAGGAGGGATAAGGGTGCATGGTCATCTCTTGGTCTTGGTCTCTCTCTTGGTGATTCTCTCAGTGACATTCTTGGTGATACTCTTGGTGATATTCTTGTTATGTATGGTGCAAGTTTGAGAGAGTAGTGCAGTTGTAGTTGTTGCAATTGTGTATGGTACTTGTTCTGTGGATATGGAGACTCTCTCTCTCTTGTGCGCTACCCTTGGAGAGGAGCGCTCTACTTGTCTTGACTTTTTGTTGCAGTTAGCATCTAGGGTTAATATGTTGGTTCTGGAGTAGGCTTGCCATAATTACTCTAAGTAAAGGTTAATGTGCTCAGTGGTGGCATATGTGAATGCTTATGGTTGGGTGACAATGATGTGACATTGTCTATGGTTAAACGAGCATACCAAAATTTCAATAGTCCTTGGGGGGTCTTCGGTGCCTATGAGCTCAATTCTGCAGGATTCTTGAGTGGTTTTTGGCCCCTATTACCTACAAACACGAAATAGGAAGCTACAAGAGGTCAGAAAACCCTAAAAAACTCGTAAAAAACCCAAATAAATTGAAAATAAACCTTTTACCACACACCCACAACCAATAATCTTGAGATTGGATCGGATCCTTAATGGAGTCGCCATTTTGTTGGTGCAAATCGGCAAATAGAGTGAGCAAATTTGAAAACCTTATGGTTGCTACAAGATTACAAACAAATGAGTTAGAAAACTAAAAACCCTAGCTTTCCATGGACATATTATACCTGAGATTCTTGATATTCTTCATAAAATAAAAGAAATGCAACAAAGAAATATACAAGAACATTAATCAAATCAAAGAATTCTTCCATTACCCAACCGAAGTAGTTGTACATTTACACATGCAACGAACTATTGAAGGTGTTGATCTTCTGGAGGCTTCTCCTTGGGAGGGTTCTTTGCTTTCCTGAGTGTGTGGTTGTAGTTGTTCTCTCCTTTGGTTGTAGATGGTTGCAATAGTGTGCTCAATAAACTAGGGTTTCAGTGGCAAAGGGGTAAAGGAGAGAGTGAAAAACGAGAGTGAAATGGAGATTTTCTCATATTTTTCCCTTTTTATTTTAAAAATAGGAGGGTAAGTCATAAAAAGGGTTTATGACTTAATTAAGTGGGATTAACTTTAGGGAAATAGTTCATAAAGTTAATTAAAAGGGATATTATGTAAAAGTGTGTTTTTATGGCTTTATGAGTGAAATTAACTTTAGGAAAAGCGTTCCTAAAGTTAATTAAAGGGGATATGGTGTAAAAGCCATGATACCCATACTATTGTTGGATTATTTTAGTACACCTATCATTTTGGTCTAAGTGGGTCATTTTTATGTGATAACACACGATATTTTAGTGTAGTATATGTGACAAAAATATAAAAGGAGCCTCAACCACCATTGAAAATGTTGTTTGAAAAAGATCACTTTGGACAACTTATAAAGATAGAAGAGTCTGGAATAATGTTCAAAACAAAAATATACTTCCTTAAATGAAGATGCACTTAAAATGAAGAATTGACATATTATACATTATCGATAAGTTTTAAGATATCATTAAAAAAATGTCCAATTTAACTTATTATTAATGGATTATATTTATAATATTTTGAATATTTTAACTACACTAATAATATATATCAATATATCAATGGATTATATTTGTAATGTTTTGAATGTTTCAAATGCATTAATAATACATATCTATTGTATATTGTTGTTTTAGGATTAATCTTTTCAATATATTTTTAATCATTATATTTTAACTTTCATTTATATATGAATCATTATAGTAAAGAAAATAATATTAAATATTGTTATTTTTATAAATGAAATTTATAAAGTTAGGTTAAAAATATATAATTTTTTCAACTTTATCTATAAAATTATTTTATTTGATATAACATTTAAAATTAAAAATGTTTTTGTTAAATATTTAAAATTAGTATTGTTTAATTATAACAAATTAAAATTAATAAAATATTAAAAATAATATTTTCAATTTTATTTAAAATATATGATATTAAATAAATAATTTGATAAAAATTACAACTTCCAAAAATAACATATATTATATTAATAATAATTAATAATGATAATGATGATGATGATGATAATTAACGTCTATTAAGATCTAATTGGTTTATCGGACCTTAAGAGGGTAAGTGATTACTTGTGATTCTTTAGAATTTTGTTTCTATGCTCGAAAAGTATCAAGAGAAGCTTTCCAAGATCACCATGCTTTTGTTGAGTTAAGAGGTTAGGAAGGTTGGTAGTGTGATCAATATTTTGAAAATGAGATCTAATATGGCTATAGGTTGGCCAATCTAAGAGAAAATGCTTTTCATCTTCAACCTTCTTAGTGTCACAAAGGTGACACACTCTTTCATCCCATGGCATTTTAGGAATTGACCAACGCCAAGTTTCACTATGGAGCTCGTGAAAATTTGTTCTTATCTTAGCAATGCTTATTTTTTTCTTTACACTTGCAAAAGATAGATAATTTTGATCTTCTAGATTAGGGTTGATTACATCTTTATAATACCTTAATTTTCTTTTTTCCTCTAACTCTTTATCACATCACATTTTTTCCCTAAATTTTGATTTGACGTTTTTTTTAATAGTATATTTATTCTGCAAAATGGTTTCTTCCATGATTCTCAAATAGTTTAGCCAAGATCATGCGTCTTTATGTCATCCTCACTTGAGTCGATGGTGATTATAACTTGATTTGAAAGCAATTTTAAGTACTAATACTTTTATTAATGTAACATTATTAATAATAACAATTTTAATAATGATAATAATTTTATGAAACATTATTGATAATAATAATTTTATGGCTTGAAAATGGACATATGAATAAATCCTTAATGTTTTGGAAGTTCTCTTCGGCGTCCATCCAACCATAACGAAGATAAGAAGGTCTAATTCATTATATATATCCACCAAATGTTCACGAATATAAAATATATATATTATATAAAACGAATAATGTTCATTCAGACAACTAATAAAATAATTTATTTAATATTATTAAGTGTATTGCTTTTTACATAGTAATAATATTGTAATCAATGATGGTAAAACTTTATGGTTAGAATGTTCATTCAGACAACTAATAAAACAAGGGTTGCATGGCAACTCAGTCCCTGCCCATTTAGTTGGGAAATTCATGTTGAACAATGAAAATTAATATAACTAAATGCACAAGTAATGAATATTTTTTGTCAAAAGATAATAATTGAAGTTTGTTTGTTATTCAAAATGTATAATGAACCTTAAACTGAATGGAACTATAATATTCATAAATATAATATAAATATAATAATAAATAATATATTAGATAATAAATATAATATAAATATAATAAAACATAATAATAAATACATAATACAAGGTTTTTATATTTAGATGGTGGTGATTGGTGAAATTCATTGATTATGTAATTAATTCTACACATTGAAAGACTTGAAGGGAGCAATAACACTTCAATTCTATCAATCAATTAGAAATGAGAAACACAAATATTTTTATTATATCCAAAAATATATATTTGTTTTACTATATTAAACATTACATTGCATACACAAATTTATGGTCAAAAGAAAATTAATGTCACATCAAAAGCAAACTCATTACTATAGTCCCATGGCAGGGACTAATAATAACATGATGCAATTAGTCATTGTTGTATACAAAAATATTCAAGTTAGTTATAAATGTTGGGCACATGGAATTCCAAGAATGAATCACTTATGGAAATCTTCTCATGCTTAACACCCAACTCAACAAATCTACAACATCCCATCCCCAATCATAG
>ML862644.1:1594-23428 GCA_009831015.1 Picea engelmannii
TGAACAAGATGGTAAGAGGTGTCAAATCCCTATTCAAAACTGAGAAGACTAGCATTTATCATCAAGGTCTTATTAAGATGTTAGTTATACATGAAATTAGGAAGCAAGGGATTAGATGGAAAATCCTCATCACTCAACACCTTCCCACAGAAAAAAAACATGTAGAGGATGAAGCCAGGCTATGTTAATCTAGTTTGTTTAGTGCTTCATCCTCATACACTTCGTGTCATGAGGATGAAGCTTAAAACATGTAACTGAATATATAAATTTGACAATTGACTGATCTGCTAAAGATTTCACCTCCTTGTGTTTCACGACTAAGACTGTTTAAATAGTCTTAGCAAGGATGGTGGAGGTAGTAGAGAGTTATAATAGCACAGCATGTGAAGCAACGTTACATATTGTAGAACATATTCTGAGTTGAAGTTTAATAGAAGGACGTCATTTATCTCCATGTCTTGATCGTTTATGAATGAATGTGAGTTGAGTTGTTAGCATAGTTTAATTCGATGTTTTGAAGTTTGAGTAAGAGTAATGTGTGGATTGAAAGCAAGCTTATTGTAGACTCTAGTTTCTGACCTGTTGAAGCGGCAAGGGCCCACCGCCCAACAAAGGTCAGCATCCTTATAGATTAGTGTTAGTAGCTTATTTCAATAGTATAAATGTTAGATTAGCTGAAGCTTTGATCCTTTCAGATGATAGCATTATAGTTCAATTTAGGGTTTCGATTATATGATTGTTTAGAGATCTTTACTTACTCTGTTTTGCATATGATCTGTTTCTGTTTTTATGAATTTGATTATGTTTCATGGACATGAATGTTGGCAGCAGTAGTCAAACATATTTAAATGAGAACTAGTGAAGTTCACAATAGCACATTGTGAACCACATCATACTCAATATATTGACTATTGAACTACCCATGCTATGTCTTGATAATTGATATGTGATTTCCCTTTCAGAAGTGTGATTGCATAGTTAGATTTCTAGGTTAGATAATAGAGTTGATCTGTCAAAGAACTCCATCTCATACTTTCATGTTCCATAATGGAATAGATAGCATCTCTGTGAAAGACAACCAAAGTGTGTTTTGGTTTGCTAGTTTGCTTTGTTTCTAGCATGCATAATCTAGAATAGTTCTATATTCATGACATTAGAATTACTTTTCTTACTGGTGTCTTGTAAATCTGTTGATTACGAATCCCATATTGATAATTAATGAGTGCATTATACTAATCATATAAGTAGCACAACAGGCATATCTCCCTACCTTTTTCCCACTTATACTTGACCTCTAGGGGCTTCACTTCCATTTCCCTCCATCTTCATATCAATCCCCCCAGGATCGTCTCCCTAGATTGACTTAGCCACCCTTGAGGTGGGTGACCTACATTGAGGTGGCATTGGGTCTAGGTTTTCCAAGTTGTAGCACTTTCTTTGTGGTTGGGTCGGGCTTTTCCCAACCTACAACTTGCACTATAACATTTTGGCGCTGTTGTTGGGGAAGATTTTGAATCTTCTTTGTACCTTAACGACACTTTCGTAAGCTATCACAAATTATTTCCCTTAGATTACCTGACGACTCCACCCGAGGAACGCTCCCTTTCCACCTTTCTTGATGAGTTCATTTTGAAACTCATCTGACGACTCCACCTTCCCAGAATCTTTCTTTCCCCAAACCTTTTTCCCCTGGGAGGTTCAAGCCTTTTAAGGTTTACCAAAGAAGGCCTCCTCTCAAGTCTCACGTTGCTAAAAACCTTTTTAATAAATCCCTTCCTCTTTCTCCAATGGCTCGCTCTTGGGAAAGAGACCTCTACAAACCCCTTAACATGGCCAATATCCAAGGTTACCCTAACAATATGCCAACAAAAGTTAACAAGTGGTTGCCAAAGTTCCCAAGAAACAATGTGATAACTGTCGAAGACCACATTTGTGTTATGGGTTGGGATATGGACAATGCAGGTATTGATCATGAAGATGTGGCCATGAGACTCTTAGCTTCATCATTGATTGAAGAAGCTCTTTATTGGTTCAAAGGACTCCCTGATAATCATATCACGACCTATGATGTTTTTTACGCCTTATTTAAAAGCAGATGGTTGAGAAAAGAAGATGATGGGACACTTGGAAATCAATTCAACCAAATAAAGAAAAAGGAGAATGAAACGGTAAAGTAATTCATTTCAAGATTTGACAAGTTGTACAATGAAATTCCAATAGATTATCGTCCTACAACATCATCAATTTGTCTCCTTTACATGAATTCCTTTGAAGGGAAGTTCTGATATATTCTTAAAGATAAAAATCCCACATCATTGGTAGAGGCTAAAGAATTCAGTATCAACATTGAAGAGAATCTCCTTGATTAAAAAATAGAACCTTTTTAGTATCCCCGCAACAAGACAGAATCAAGGATGAAGGTTTCCAACAACAATGTTCATAATCTGATTTCTTTTCTAACTCAAAATATAGACCAAATGAATACTCAGTTTGTCTAGGTGAAGGATTGACTTATGAACCGTATGACCACAGTGGAAAGAAATCAATCTGCTCCCAGACCTCAGTTTGGCAGACAACAAAGAGATGCCACCGGTTGGAAACCAAGACCTCAACAAGAGGCAAAGGCCCCTAATACTTTGAAACTTGTTGGAATAGTTGATATAGAATCTTGGTGTCTCCCATGCCAAGAACCCCAAAGGGAAGATGAATGCCCCCAACAAGACGAAGATTATGCTGACAATATAAACTTCATGATTTGCAATCTCAACGATGGACATGTTATTCAAGAATAGATCAATGAAGCCATAAGAATAGGAGAAAGAGAGGGGAGAATCCGAGCCTTAAATAAATTGACAGATGATCAGAAAAAGGAATTAAGGAGGAGGGAAATTCTAACCTACATAATAAAAAATTCTTCAACCCCTCCATTACTGCCTAATACTCCTCTTCCAACAACAGAAAATGTGGCTCCACCACCTCCACCACCGATATGTGAGTTTCTTCCTAAGACAACTCCTACAGATGACATTCAATTGAATAAAGATGTTGCAAACATGTTTGGAAAACTGAATATGATGGTTCCAGTGAAAGAGATGTGTAAGATCCCTTCCATAGAAAGGAAAGTTTTGAGTATATTACAAGTGCCAAATGAGAAGGAGGATCTTCCCATCATATTAAACACTATGTATCTCGATCGACCAAAAGACGAGAACCCTCCCTTCTATCTCTCATTAGGCATGAATGACCTCCGCTTGAACAACCGCATGCTTGATTTAGGGGCCTAAACAAATGTCATTTTTGAAGGTAATGAAACAACTTGGTTTAAAGACAACCCGACCTTATGGAAATGTTTGTGGTATTGATTCAAGAAGAGTTGAGGTGTTGGGAGTATGTGAAGACGTTGAGGTATTTTTGATAGTTTTTCCACATATCAATGTCCTCATGGACATATTGGTGATCGATGTCCCTGATGCCTGGGGGATGCTCTTGTCAAGGACCTGGTCCTTATCCCTTAGATGTTTCCTTATCATGAACCTTACACATGCATATATTCCCATGGGTGATGGAACATATGAGATCTTACATAACAGGGAAAAGAAAGAAACACATGTGATGAATTTGAGGGGCCCCAACTATGTCAGTGAACACTACCATGATATGCCTCCACAAGTTATTGAGTATGATCCATCTGAGTTACCCTTCATGCAAGAAGATTCAATAGAGATGTTTCTCCCATGGAAAAGTAAACATAATACTTCAAAGTACCATGGGAAGGAGCCGAGATCTATCCATATTCTACAAAAGGAATATGAGAAAAATGAATAAATTGTCAAAGATACAGTCCACACAGAGACCCCACGCAATAATAATACACCTTGCACCAATTTCAATGAAGGAAGTCTTGTGCTCATGTGGGAAAAAATAAAGGAAAAGCCCATATATTACCAAGAAGACAACAATTCTTGGCTTGGCCCTTACATCATCAGGAAGAAGTCTGAAAAAGAAAGGTACTATCTGACAACATTAGATGGGAGAAAGATGCCACTACTAATAGATGGGTCTCTTCTCCAACCTCACATCCATGTCACATGGCTTCTTAGGGCCCGTTCCCCAGGTAAGTAGGTAAGTCATTTTGATTCCATGCATTTGCATCTTGATTGTTCATACTAGTTTAGATGCATTTCATTTTCATTCTACTCTACTTGCATATTGATTTCATGCTTAATTTAGATTTTTTTGAAAAAATCTCAATTTTTTTTTTTTTTTCTAGTTTAGTGGGTTTTGAATTTTCATCATATGAGAATAAGGATGAGTAGGCCATCCTACAATTGACAGTTTGATGTTTCCTTGCAGGCACATGTCTACCAGGAGATGTTGCGGTTCTCATGCACTCTACGACGATCACATGTCCCCAAGTAGGATCCAGATGTTATCCCCATTTTGTGGATAAGTAAGGAGACGATGTATCGAGGCCCTCAGGTTGTAGATATGGAGTGTCGAGAGACTACATGACCAACAATACCCTTTGCACAGATGGAAAACCCACTCACCACCACAGATGGTCATAAGTTTGTAGATGGCACCCACCACACTAGTTGGCTTTCAAAAGGAAGTGGGCCTTGCTCCATGAGGTACAAGTCAGTATTATGGTGAGCATCATTTCAATATTCAAGCCATTTGATTATGTTGTATCTTAGATTTCTCTAGATTTCATGATATATGCTTGGACATTATGCCTTTTTCCCTGATTCACCTTGGTGTTTGACATTGTGCCCTAGTAAGTGGTCTTCATTGGGAATGGGTTTGAAACTAGGAACTCCCTTAATGAACCATCGTACCGTTCCTAACCATACTTACCACTTTCCATCATTATTCCCCTCCATTTCCTTATCTTATGGGATTTAAAGGTGTATTGATCCAAGAAGGGGTTGTCCCTCATTCAATGGATAGAAGGGACTGAAGGCCCAGAGGGGTTGATGTTGGGTAAAAGATAAAAGCCTTATATAAACCTTCCAGATGATTTACCCATGGATCACCTAAGAAAGCAATAAAATGCTTATCTTTGAGTAAATGGGACCCACAATATAATAAATAGTGCTTAAAAGGTTATTTGAAGGATAGGAGGTCTCATAACGAGTTGACCTATCATGTCCATGAATATCTAGTGGTATGAAATTACCATCATTTGGTCACCAAACTAGGGTAATGACTCTCAGTTGCATGGATGAGAGAAAGGGGGTCTCATCACGAGCCAATCTTCTCATTTCCACTAGGTGTTTGTGGGTGACATTGCCATCATCTGGTCACCACGCCAAGGAAGTGACCTTGAACTTATCCTTATGCTATATTGAAAAGAAATTAAATAAAGAAAGATAAAATACAATTCATGGGTTTGGAAAAAATG
Source organism: Picea engelmannii (assembly GCA_009831015.1). Classification (NCBI taxonomy): domain Eukaryota; kingdom Viridiplantae; phylum Streptophyta; class Pinopsida; order Pinales; family Pinaceae; genus Picea; species Picea engelmannii. The sequence goes on from ML862644.1 coordinate 6,999, forward strand.
CATTGTGGATGAAGGTACCACACACCCTCTATAAAGGCACCCATGAGTGAGACACCATGACCCCTTGTATGTCATAAGCCCGATTCCCGTTGAGCCTTAACCCCAACCACTTCATCCACTTTACATGGCTTAGAGAGGGATCTCTTGGAAGATCTCCTTGACCTAGGGCAAGATCTACCTAATAGGACACCTCATCAACCCTCCCATATTCAAGCTTGACAAGTCGCATTGTGTCTTTGAGTAGTGAATTGTTTGATATAGTGACATTTGATGCACTTGCTTAGGTGGTTTATTTATTGATTGGGTTCACTTATCATGATGTTATGACTTGAGATCTTTGGAGGGCGTGCTCATTTGTATTTTTCGGACCTAGCTGGTGGATAGTTTTGGAAGAACAAGCCTAGCTTGGGCTTCCATGGGGCTACAAGCCCACAGGTTGGATGTCAAGGGCCTGCATGTTGGATGAGAGAGAACAAACTTGTAAGGCCTTAAATATGACTTGGAAAACATAACCTAGCTCCCTCGTGCCAAACATTTTTCCTAGGAGAGGAAAAACATCCCTTCTAGAGGCATGACGTCACCTAGGGGGCTTAGGGTTTGGTGGTGTAGTTGATGCATTGGCACTTGGATGTTTTGAGGAGAAGTGAGATTTGATCATGAAGGAAGTGACGTGGATACGTGACATGTGGCTTTGGCAAGCCTAAACACCCTCCTCCTACACCAACGACTTTCTCCTAATGCCAAAACGCCCCCTAAAGGGGTGATGCTATTCTAAAATTAGGTTTTTCTTATGTGAAAAAGTGAATTTTTAAATGAATTACTTTGTAAAGGGGGAAAGATTAGGGATTTTGATCCCTAATCTTTTGTTTTACCCCTTAATTTATGGATAGGTCACCTTGGTGACATTTGTATAAATAAGAGATCATAAGATGTTAGGGTCCTAACCCGCACATAGGTAGATCAATATATTCGGATGTAATAAAGGTGAATATTAATAAGGCCTTTCAACAAAATAGAATAAGGTGGATGTAAGAAGACCTAATATAAGCTTCCGCTTCTAGAAGGATCTTCCTCTAGATACTTCTCTTGATAGACATATTTAGTACAAATAAGGGTCGAGGGTATGAAAGCCCTAGCTTGGAGATTATTGTAATAGAGCGCTGCTCGACTGGAGGTTGCCCCCTCGAAGAGGCCCGTGAACATTGCTTTCTAAATCAAAGTGATATTTCTATTGTTGTTCTTATATCATTTCTGTGTTATTGTGGAGAGTATGCTGGTTATATTACTGTTATTCTGCCATTTCTAGCATTTTATTTCTGTTCTGCATACTTTTTATATCTAGTATATTACAAGTGGTATTAGAGCACTTTCCTTGGAAGAAATTGTGGGATTTTTTTTTCTTCAGGGTAGAGACGTATTCTAGCGTCTTTAAGTCACAAAGATCTATCATTACGCGCATAAACCCACGATTGAGGGATTCATACATGTATGAAATACAAGTGGTTCTTAAGCGCACATCTGTTGGCCACCCTTGTAACCCCTGTTGGTACCCCTTCGAGTGGTAGTGCATCAGACATCACCTATGTACGGATCGACCTAGATTTCCTGAAGCCCTCTTTAGATAAACCAATCGGCTGCCTGACTGCTATAGTGCCACCGAGAATAGCACTCGGGAAGATACTCTCTAGTACTTGGGTAGTCGGGTAGTACGGCTAAGGGTACGGTCTATCCTCCTTAGTTAGTGCCCTGAGATATTGGGCCGAGTACTACTGTTGGACCTTGCACGTATATCAGAGATCTATAACACAGGGAAAACCCTTATCTGTAGAACCCTTGAATACCTAACCTTTGGGGGACATAAACATAAACAAATTAAAACAAAGAAAATCTATTACCGTGCAATTGTGTTCGGGTTGCCAAGTAAAAACACATTTCTTTTTGGTTAAACATTTGGGGATTTCATTGCTGCAGTGTTCTTCAGACCGGAGTATAACTCCGCAGGCGTAAAAAAAAAGTCTGGAATTTTTTTCACCATTATTTGAAACCTATTCCATTGGATTCATCTCTTCGCCCTTATCACATTCATCCATATCATTTTTCGGCATAATTTTTTACTCCACCCACCCCTTTTCAGTTCACCCATCCTCATGGCCCATACCTGTAGCCAAGACCTGGAAGCTCGCTTCAACACCTTGCAATCTGGTTTCCTCGAGACCCAAAAAGAAGTGAAACAATTCAGTGCTACCGTTGCCTCCATCGATTCATCCACCAATACAACCATAAATACAACCATGCAGTCCTCAATGGAGGAAGTCAAACAAGAACTGACCACCCAACTTGAATCTGTCTTTGGATCACTCTGCAGCAAACTGAAGATCCCTACAGATGACCCTTTCTCTGATGCACCTCCAAAGACTGAAGGTGAACATTCCTCCCATTCCCATAACTTTCAGCCCCATCACTTTCAACGTGACCTACGCCTTCTGTGGGTGGATGTGACCAAATTTGATGGATCGAACCCCACTGGTTGGGTCACCCAAATGGAACATTATTTCCCTTTATACGAAATTACAGATGACTTGTCCAAACTCCGGTATGGTGTTCTCCATCTAGATCAAGAACGTTGGCAATGGTGGCAATGGAGAAAAACTTCCCGTTAAGGGTATATTGCTTGGGCCCAATTTGTGACTGATCTTTATGAACGCTTTGACACTGACACCAACCATTTGGGCCATTTGACAAAGTTGAAACAATCAAGAATAGTAGAAGACTTCATAGTTTCCTTTGAGCGCTTAGCTTTTCGAACAGAGGGCATGACTGATGATTTATTTTGAGAGTGTTTTATCAATGGCCTCAAGGAGGAGATTCGGGCCCATTTCCTCATGGCTCGACCTTCGAGTTGGGTGGAGGCTACTAAAAAAGCTAAAGAAGCACAATAGGTTGTATCCTCTCAAAACTGTAAACCCTCCTTTATCCCTCACCCTAAACCCGTAAATCCCACTACTCCCTTCGCCCCATTAAAGATCCAAAAATTGACCAGGGCTGAAATGGCTGAATGCCAAATCAAAGGTCTTTGTTATAATTGTGATGAAAAATATTTCCCAGGCCACAAGTGTAAGGAACAAAAGCTTTTTAAGGCCATCTCTGAGGATATTTTGGAAGAGGATGTTGAAACTCCCCTTGTGCCTGAGTCACCTGAAATCACTGACATAACCCCTCCCTCAGACCCTCTCGAAGTGGAACCAATTATTTCCCTCAATGCTCTCACTGGCTTCTATGACCCCAAACCCTCAAGTTAATTGGTTACATCACGCATCAGAAGGTCATCATTATGGTTGATAATGGAAGCACCCATAATTTTATTCATCGTTGCATTGCCCAAGAAACTCATTGCTATATCTATGCCGTCAACAATTTCCAAATCATGATTGCCAATGGTGGTTCCATGAAATGTGAAGGGCACTGTGAAAATGTGCGTCTCCAAATCGGTGACTACCACCTAAAATCCCATATGTTTGCTATCGATATGGGCGGTTGTGACATTATGTTGGGTGTAGATTGGCTAAGGACTTTGGGTCCCATTCTCATGGATTTTAAGGTATTAACCATGCAATTCGACCAGGAAGACCACCAATATGAATTCCAAGGCATCACGGCTGGTTCACCTGAGGTCATTAGTTCCCATCGCATGAAAAGGATGCTCAAAAAAGGTCATCCTGGTGTCATTGCCCAACTCCATGCCATACAAGCAACATAGACACCCCCAGTGTCGGAAGACCTCCAAGCCCTCCTTTCTAAACACCAAATGGTATTTGCCACTCCCTAATGACTCCCTCCTTCTTGTGGTGTTTGTGATCATTCCATTCCCCTTGTACTCGGAAGCCTTCCTCCCAATATCCGTCCGTATTGCCACCCCTTTTCACAAAAAAATGAAATTGAGAAAATGGTCCAGGAACTCCTTATTGCAGGCGTTATCTGCCCTAGTACAAGCCCTTACTCTTTTCTTGTAGTCATGGCATGAAGAAATAATGTTCTTGGAGAATGTGCCCTGACTTCTGTGCCCTCAACAAACTGACCATTAAAGACAAATTTTCCATTCTTGTCATTGATGACCTCCTGGATGAATTGAATGGCGCCCAATTCTTTACTAAACTTGATTTTCGCTCGGGCTATCACTAGATACGTATGAGGGAGGCAGACATTCCCAAGATGGCCTTTCGAACTCATGAGGGCCACTGTGAGTTTTTAGTCATGCCCTTTGGCTTGTGTAATGCTCCCTCCACCTTCCAAAGCCTCATGAATCATGTCTTCCGTCCTTTTCTCCATCATTTTGTATTAGTTTTTTTGATGATATCCTAATCTATAGTAAAACCTGGATAGACCATCTTACTCATGTGGATCGAGTTCTCCATCTACTCTCTCAGCACAAACTTTTCCTGAAACAGTCTAAATGTTCTTTTGGTGCCTCAGAAGTAGAATACTTGGGTCATCTGGTTGGCAAGGATGGCGTTAGGGTGGATCCGAAAAAGATTGAATCTATGAAAGAATGGCCACACCCAAATACTCTCAAAAGATTGCGTGGATTTTTGGGCTTAATAGGGTATTGTTTCAAGTTTGTTAAGAATTATGGCAAGATTGCAACACCTCTCACGGTTCTCCTCAAAAATAACTCTTTCACTTGGACTCCAGCAGCTGCTCAAGCTTTTCAAACCTTGAAGACTGCCATGTGCACCACTCCGGTTCTAGCCCTTCCTGATTTCACAAAGACCTTTGTGTTGGAATGTGATGCCTCAGGAAAATGAATCGGTGTTGTCCTTATGCAAGAGGGTCGACCTTTGGCCTTCACCAGCAGACAACTATCTGAAAGGAATCTGGGAAAACCCATCTATGAAAAGGAAATGTTGTCTATTCTGCATGTCGTTGATATGTGGCACCCTTATCTCTTGGGGCAATGTTTCCAAATTAAGATAGACCATCAAAGCCTCAAGTACTTTCTGGAACAACGCATTTCCTCCCTAGAGCAACAAAAATGGGTGACTAAGCTCTTTGGATATGATTATGAGATCATTTACAAGAAGGGCAAAGACAATGTGGTGCCGGATGCACTATCCCGAAAATATGAAGAAGAATGATCCATTTTTTCTCTTTCCTTCATTGTACCAGATTGGCTCCAAGTTGTGCGCCAGGAATGGCTACAAGATCCCAAAAGTTTGCATCTGATCCAGAAATTGCAGACCAATGCTCCAGCTTCCCTAGGGTACTCTTGGCTCCAGGATGAGCTTCGATACAAAGGCCGTTTGTATTTAAGTAAACAATCAAAGCTTAAATCCACAGTACTTTTTGAGATTCATGCTACACCCACAACGAGGCACTCCGGGTTCACCAAAACCTATGACAGGGTCAAACGTTCTTTCTTCTGGGATGGTATGAAACAAGACATCCGTAATTTTGTCGCTGAATGTGAGGTGTGTCAATGGAACAAGGGAGAAACAGTCAAATCTCTAGGCACACTACAACTGCTTTCGATTCCACCTGCTATTTGGAAGGATATCTCTATGGAATTTATTACCGACTTACCCAAATCGGGAAATAAATCAGTCATAATGGTGGTTGTGGATCGCCTTTCCAAGTATGCTCATTTCTACACTCTTCAACACCCATTTACTGCATCCACGGTGGCTCAAATTTTCATGGACCAGGTCTTCAAGCTTCATGACACGCTGCACTCTATTGTTTCTGATCGTGATTCAACTTTCACAAGCAATTTTTGGCAAGAACTATTTAAGCTACAGGGCACCCAATTGCATCTAAGCACATCTTATCATCCCCAGATTGATGGTCAAACGAAAGTTGTCAACAAGTGTTTGGAAACATATATAAGGTGTTTTTCCTCTGAAAAGAAAAATCAGTGGGCTCAATGGTTACCCCTAGCTGAATGGTGGTACAACACTTCCTACCATACAACTACTTGCATGACTCCTTTTGAAGCGGTATATAGATAGAAGCCCCCTTTAGTTCTCTCATACTTACTGGGTACCTCGAAGGTCCAGGTGGTTGACCAAATACTTACAGTTTGAGAGGATATTCTTTGTACCCTTAAAGAGAACTTGGTCATGGCACAGAATCGCATGAAGCAACAAGCAGATGAAGGTCTCTCTGAACGTTAATTTGCAAAAGGGGATCAAGTGTTTCTGCGACTGCAACCATACAGGCAAACTTCCCTCGAGACCGAGCAGTGTCAGAAGCGAGCGCCCAAATTTTATGGTCCTTATACAGTTCTCAAGCATGTGGGACAAGGCGCCTATTAGTTAGCTCTGCCCAGTAAGTCAAAGATACATCCTGTTTTTCATGTTTCATGCTTAAAGAAGGTGATTGGAACTAGGTGCCAAATTCAAACCAACCTTCCTAAGTTAGCTGAAGAAGGATCCATTTGGCTACAACCAGAAGCAGTTTTGGACCAGCATGAGCGTCGCCTACATCAACGAACCATCAAGGAAGTGCTAGTCCAGTGGAAAGATATAACTCGAGCAGATGCCACTTGGGAACCAACTACCATTCTGCAACAGTTTCCACATCTCAAGCCTTGAGGACAAGGTTGTTTTTAAGGGGGCGGACATGTTAGGGTCCTAACCTGCACATAGGTATATCAATATATTCAGATGTAATAAAGGTGAATATTAATAAGGCCTTTCAATAAAATGGAATAAGGCGGATGTAAGAAGACCTAATAGAAGCTTCTGCTTCTAGAAGGATCTTCCTCTAGATGATTCTCTTGATAGACATATTTAGTATAAATAAGGGTCGAGGGTATGAAAACCCTAGCTTGGAGATTATTGTAACAGAGTGTTGCTTGACTAGAGGTTTCCCCCTCGAAGAGGCCCGTGAACATTGCTTTCTGAATCAAAGTGCTATTTTTGTTGTTGTTCTTATATCATTTTTGTGTTATTGTGGAGATTATGCTGGTTATATTACTGTTATTCTGCCATTTCTAGCATTTTAAATTTGTTCTGCATACTTTTTATATCTGGTATATTACATAAGATCTCATTTTGACATAACTATCCCTCTTCTAAGAGGACTTGGTCTGAAATTTTCAGCTATCCTTGCTTCTTTTATCTCTTTATAACTTGTTATGATTATCTCTTGATGTTATGGTTAATGGGAGTGATGCACTAGCCTTGGAAGGCTTATCTCTTGCTATTGTGGTGGATTGTCTTGGAATTTTTCCTTGAATTGGTATGGTTTTCATTCTCTTGCTATCATTTGTTTCAAGTCAAGGTTATTGGGCTAGGAACTAGGTGGGAAGTATAAGGGCATACACCCCTACCATAGTCTTCATCAATTTATGCTTCATCTCATTGATTACACTAGGGTTTGCTAAGAGAAGTATAAGAGCATACAACCTCTTAGCTTAAACCCTAGCTAGAGAAAATTTCCTTGGGAAGTAAAAGGGCTTACACCCCCATGGAGGCAGCTTCTATAGATCTTTCTTTTCATGAACCCGTTATCCCAATAGTAAAGGAACTAGTCACTTATTATTGCACCGAAGAAATAAAATATTGCATTGGGAAACATGAATTTCAGTCATTTTTACTTCTTGCAAAGTGGATTGTACTCCTTGTGCCTTGGGAACCTCACAACCACTAGGGAGTCCCCATTAAGGGGCCACTTCAAGTTTCTATTACAAAATTTCATCTTCATCCATTAGGGTTGCAGAAACCCTAACTCATTTGCTTGAATAACTCTCTTATCAACCATTGGATTTTGCTGAAAGTTTGCACACTTACTCTCCTTGGCCTAACACACTTTTTGAAAAAGTTTGAGGGGATTTCAGTGGCTGATTTTATTTCTTTAATACATTGAATGCTACAACCATATGGATGATATTATTTGTTGCAGACACGTATTTACAAAAACCTTATCTTTTGTGATAGAATATCGACTTTTAATCTTGAGTTTAGCTAGTCTTTCTCTTGTATTTTCTACTTGATCTCTAACACTTATTGAGAAGCTTATAGTACCATTTACTTGTTGATATATATTGTTATATACTGCTGCAAATTAGGGATAACAATATTAACTTGCTAATCCAACTAACATATATCATTGCAAAGTGTATTTTCTTGTGTCTCGTGCAGGTACAATCATCCAGATAAGTACTATACGCGTGGGGAAACGATTACTTGACTTGCAAGACATCTCTCCCTACCTTTTTTTCCACTTATACTTGACCTCTACGGGCTTCAATTCCATTTCCCAACATCTCCATCTCAATCCCCTTAGGGTCACCAGGATCACCTCCCTAGAGTGACCTAGTCACCCTTGAACTGCGGGACCTACATCGAGGTGACATTGGGTGTAGGATTCCCTAGTTGTAGCATTTTCTTTGTGGTTGGGTCGGGATTTTCCCAACCTACCACTTGCACTATAACAGTGAAAAGCACCGTCAAGGGGGTATGCACAAGTTTCAGAGACCAGAACCCCAAAAAACGTCATCTAATGTCTCAAAATGGTTTGGGAAGGTTCCGGATTGCAATTTTCCAAACTGGGACCTGCCACTAAAATAGCTCCAAATTTTTCCACTCTGAAAGGATCGAGATACATGAAAAACAATATAATGATCCATTTTGGATCATACCTCCCCATTTAGGGAGGCTTTTGGTCCCCAAAAGCTTTACTGGATGAGGTGAGGAAATTTTTCCTCTACCTTCTTCCTGGAGTACCACTTTTCTTTGTGTGGAAGTTGTCCCTTCAACCCAATATTCCAAAGGTCATGATGGCCCTATCTTGTAGTTATGAACCTCTTATGAAAAACTGTGTCCTTTGCCAACTTTGCTTGAGCATCTGGTGCTAAATCCTCTATGGAAGGTAGGACTTGTTCCTCTTCCTAGTCCAACATGGAGGGATCATAGAGTTTGAGATTCTCCACATTCATTATTGAGTAAATGCACATGTATGGGGGTAGATTGAGTCTGCAGGCATTATCTCCCACATTTTCTAATACCTCAAAAGGACCATACCGCAGAGCCTTGATCTTCTTACCAGGGCCCTTCAACCTTTCGTTATTAAACTGTAAGCATACTTTGCCACCCACTTTAAATGTTCTCTCTATTCCGTGTTGGTCATGTCTAGCCTTGTACTTTTCTCGTGACTTCTTCAGTGTCTCATGTACTTGCAAATGGATCTTCCTGATCTTCTCAACAATTTTTTCTTCCTTTAAAGCATATCCTATGAGGTCCTCCCTCACTCCTCCTTACTGTCCATAAAAAACATCTAAGGATGAAGGTGGAAAATACCTGAAGCAAGTTTTAAAAGGTGACCTATCCATAGAAGTGTGGACTGCTATGTTATATGAGTTGTATATAGATCAAATTTTCATCTCAGGTCTTCAGATGTTTATGATTTTAACCCCTCAAAAGCTGCACCAAAGTCCTATTGACTACTTCCATGTGCCCATCTTTCTATGGATGAAATGTTGTATACCTCTTCAACTTAGTGTCCATCTTCTCCCACAATGTAGTCCAAAATGCACTAAGAAATCTAGAATCCTTGTTTGATATGGTGCTCCTTGGTATCCCAAAGTGCACCCAGACCTGTTCAAAGTGCGGCTTATTTTCCATTGATTGTCTTTTTACAAGGCATGAATGACGAGGTGTAAATATGATTCCCAATTATTTGGTGTCTCTCTACACACTGTCACTTAATTTGTCAACCCACGGTTCAGTTTATACTTGCGAGGCACTCGGTGTAGTATACACGGAATGAGGGCTTCTACCACACTATGAAATTTAACCAAAAGAAATCAACTAAATTAAACAATGCATAAATCAAAAGAAAAGCATAAAAGGATAAAGTCACAATGTTATAACCCCCATCCCAGCTAGTGGTACCTCTCAGGATAAGGTCTCTGAGCTCTCATAACCCTATTCCCTTGTATATTCCCTTCGTGGGGTCATAGATAAAGTGATTATGCAACACTCCAAGCAATGTAAAGAAAACTATCTATTTCATTTTAACTCACACATTAAAATATCAAAAATGAAACTATTACTTGGTTAATATGATAGGTCTGGATTAACAAATCATATAATTCCCCAATTTACAATTTTGTTAATGATATTCCAAATGCTATTACAGATAAGGAATGCAAGCACATATTTGACATATAGTATTAGTATAAGCAAATAATGATCATGAAATTAATAATCTGCATAAATGTAAGTCCTAACACATCCCACTCATCATTCTGCAACACAAAACCAATGGCCATTGTGCAACCAAGGTTTGGAACAAAGATAAAATTATGCAATTCTAAATCAAAATCAAATTGATAACTATCTAAGTACACAAAAATATTGTATGCAACAAAGAAGCTTACCTGTGAGTGGGCCCTTCCTCACAGGTAGGCCTGTGATAGCGGTCTTAAATCACCACCAATGGACAACAATAAGCACACACAACATAAATAGAGATTTATTAAGTCTAAGATTGAGCTCTCGACTGTTACACAACAATATGACTACAACAGGAGACCAAACGTACTAGTTGTCCCCTCAATAGACACTAGCACACATATATTTATATAGGAGGAGGGAATCTGGTTTCCCAAATATGGAGCGACCAATCCCTATTATTTTTCTAACAATCAAACTACCACTATCCACTGATTAGCTTGGACATTCATTGTTACATATCAACCAATTGGAGGTGGCTTCTAGACCTACAGATTCCTCCAAAAATAGCTAAGACGTTTCATCAACTTGTGCAAGTGGATTGTGACTTATCTGATTTCTTAGCACATGTTGGGTGATTTAATTAGTTTTTTGAAGAATTAATTCTTTAACCATATGGATTGAACTTTGTGGCACTTGCTGGAAATTTTTTGCTTCATCTCATCATTTGATACTCGATACCTTAGCTAATTTCATTTCCTTAATATGCTGCTGATTTTAATTCCTTCAACTCTGCTGATATAATAACGTTGGAGCTGATATATATTAAGTGCCAGAATTATGCACTTAAAATAAAATGCTCGAACCTTGCTGAATTAGTATCATGTTGATTTTAATCTTTCAATTCTGATATACCTTTTTGCGGAGATATTAATTAATATGTTGATTGGTGAAGGCTCATGGACACATATTACATATGTTGGAAATATTTTAAATTAATCTCCTTGCTAATATATTTCAATGTTGAATATATTCACATTAATTTCCCTTGTTGATATGCCTTCATTGTTCTTGAAATCCTTCATATATGTTCCGAGGAAACATGGAATTTATTATTGACATTGCAGTGTCTGACAATGTTAAATATGTAGGTGGTTCCGAGCTATTACACGCCTAATTTTGCAGCAGGCAATTACAGGGATTCTGTAGCAGGTAGCTATAGGGATTCTGTAGCAGATTGATTTGAAAACATGAGAACCTCACAACTATATCAACATTTAATGACTCTGACTCTATGGCAATGGATGTGTAATGACCCTGATTTGAAGAATATGTGAACCTTTAAAGAAAAACCTTGTAATGACTTGTCCACACATGAGTTGCCACTTCAAAAGTAAATACAAAACACACTACTTCCCCTAATGGTAATCAGAAATCCAATGAAATATTAATAAATGCAATTGAAAAACATATTGAGCCTAAATCCCGCATATGGGCATAAAAATGGATAAGACAGGGTTATATGTAAATGATAAAGGGTTAAAAATAAGGAAAAGAAGATGTCAAATGATGGTAATTTCGTGGCTCATCTATGAGAATGCACATTTTGCTGAACCTGTCAACTACCACAAATAAATAGTCATGTCCCTTTTGTGTGGTTTGTAAACCTCCCACAAAATCCATGGAAATGCTTTCCCAAGGTCGAGTGGGGACATGTAAGGGATTGTATAGAACTTTCTTCCTATTGTTGGGATTGTTGGTACAACAAAGTATACACCCTCTAATATACCATGCTACCTCTTCTTGCATTCTAGGCCAATACACATACCTATGTAAGTTGGGAAATGTCTTCCCAACACCAAATTCCCTGCAACCTTGGAGGTGTGAGTCTCTCTGATAAGCTGCAATTGTTTACCTTTATGAAAACCGAGCTTGTCAAGATTTTATAGTAAACCATTATGGAAATGATAGTCAACCTTGCCATCGCCTTCCTCCATATGAATTTGGCACTGTAGCTATTGAAACACCTCCTTGAAGTCCTCATTTTCTATGTATTCCTTTTTGTATGCATCATGGGCAAGAGGATCCATGTGCATCAGAGTTTCCAAAGCTATAATCTTGGATGTGGGTGGCCGTAAAAGCATGTCTTCCAACTTATTTGTGCTACCCTTTTTATACTTGATGACTAGATGAAATAAGTGTAAAAACCCCATCCACTTGTAATGCTTGTTTTGTTGTAGATTACTCTGGGCCTGCAAATACTATAGTGGTTGGTGACCTATGTGGATGATGGTTTCCTTTCCCATCAGATAATTGTTCAAATTTTTGACATCTTGTACCAAGGAATACAACTCCTTGTTGTAGGTATAGTAGTTGAGAACTGACCCATGAAATACTTTAGAATGATAGCATATCGACTTTCCTCCTTGCATCAAAATGGCTCCCATGGCATACCCACATGCATATGTCTCCAATTCGAAGGGATTCTACAACTTTGGTAGTGCAAGCATTGGTGCTTGATTGATATTTTTTTTTGTCTCATCAAAGGCCTTCTGTTGATTCTTCCCCCATTGAAAACTCTTGCCACTAGCTGTTCTGGCGTGGAGTGGTGCAACTACCGCTGAGAATGAAGATATGGATTTTTGCAAGTATTGTGGTTCCCCAATAAAACTCTTAAATTCAATGACATTTGTAGGAACTGACCATTTCATGATGGTATCCATCTTTGCAGGATCTATCTTGAACTCCCCTCCACTGATCACATACCCCAAATACACCAAAGACTGTTGAGAAAAATTGCATTTTTATAAATTGGCTAGTAGTTGGTGCTTCTTTAGAGTCTCTAACACATGTATAAGATGTGACATGTTCTCCTCCCAGGTATCACTATAAACATGTATATCATCCAAATAAACAATAACAAATGAATCTAGATAAGGGCATAAAACATCATTCATTAGTCTCATAAATGTAGTTGGTGCATTGCGTAAACCAAATTGCATAACCAACCACTCATACAAACATTTTCTTGTCTTGAAGGAAATATTCCAGGTATCTTCTTCTTTGAATCATACTTGGTGATATCCTGTTTTCAAATCCAACTTAGTGAAGTACTTGGCATACTGCAGCTGGTCCAACATATCATCGATCCTTGGTAGGGGGTACCGATTCTTTCGTGTAATCTTGTTCAATTCCCTATAATCGATACACATTCTCCAAGTACCATCCTTCTTGAGAACAATTATGATGGGTGAACCACATGGTGAGTTAATTGGTTGAATCACATCATATTCCAACAACCCCTACAATTGCCTCTTCGTTTCATTTGTTTCCAGAATGAATTGTCTATATAGCCCAATATTTGATAATGGGGAGTTTGGAAATAACTGTATTTCGTGCTCCACTTCCCTCTCAGATAGTATCCATTTAGGCCCCTGAAACACTCCTCTGTATGCCTCTAGAAACTCCTCCAATTGATGTTTCTTCTCTTTAGTACACCCCTTCAAGGATGCCTTCACTCTCATTGACTCATTAACAAATTGATTTTCTTTTAAGAAAAACAAAACATATTTCTTACTAAAACTGATCAACTTCTTGGCTTGGTTGGCATTTACTAGTGAGATATTTGACTTTCATTTATGCACATTGAGTATGTAGGACTTCCCATTCTTGATCAGTCGGTATTGGTTGCCTCTCTGCATGCATATTTCATCCCCCATATACATGTAAGGGCTTCCAAACACTACTCCACATACATCAAGGGTTACTATGTCCAATTGCACTTCATCAATAAAATAATCACTCACAACAAATTAAATATGACATTGTTTCATTACCTTTATCTTTGCATCTTTTTTTTAGCCAACCCAATGAATAGGGGCTAGGGTGATTGTGAACCACCAATCCAAGCTTGTTGATAAGATTCACTGCTATGAGATTAACCTGTGAACCAATTTCGAATAAAGCATCTATGTTGGTCTTCTTGACCTGAATATTGATATGGAAGAGCTGGGTCATCTCCTTCTCTTTCTGGTGATGAAGGATACTTATATTCACCTCCTTCTGCAGAGACGTGTAGAAAATATTTTCATCCACATATGAGATACTTTCAACCTAATTTCTTGAATTTGTGGCTAAAAAGGTTCTTTTTCTTTTCGTCTTTTTGCAATTCTTCGGGTTCAACTCTGGATGTAGTTTCCAACATAACATGGCTCCTAAGTTTGAAAAATGGTTGCCCATGTTTTTCGACAATGATGTGACTACTATTGAAGAGCACTTGGATAACTTTTGGGCCTATTTCCAACTTAATCATGTGAGTGATGATGCCGAGGATGTTGTGATGAAACTCTTTTCTTCCACTTTTGTTGATGACGCTAGGAGATGCTACAATAGTCCCCCTAGCAAGAGTATTAAGACCTAGGATGCCTTTGAAGAAACCTTCCTAAAAATATGGGGTACTAAAGAAGAACCTAACTTATTGTTGTTGCGACTTACTCAAATGAAAAATAAAGTATGAAACCGTCAAAGAGTTCTATGTCAAGTTTGAGAAGTTGCTTCAAAAAATGCCTAACAATATTTTCCCTAGAAAAGAACATATCTTTTTCCTCTACACCATTTCCTTCCTAGGACATTTTGGGTTCATGCTCAAGGACAAACTTCCAAATACCCTTGAAGAGGCCCAAGAATTCACTGCTAGGATTGCGAATAATCTTTCATATTGTAAGGTAGAACCGTTCTATGCCCCAAGATCCAAGGATGAAAGAAAAAAAAGAGAATTACATAATGTTTATCCCACCCAAGAGATACGTGCTCCATATGCACAAAGGTTCGAAAAAGCAATAAATGGCCTCACCCAAAATAAAACCATGATGATGAACAAGATCACTAAACTGGAAAGCGTGGAGCAACAAGTTGTTAGGCCTCCTTTTAAGGGTCATCCCCAAAGATAGGGCCAATCATGGAAACCTAGGCCCCTAAATGAACAAAGAGTCCTTGATACTCTAGCTCCTTCTAACGTTATAGATCAAGATGAGATTCCTTTGTGTTTAATTTGTGGTGATCCACATTGAGAACATGAATTCCCAAGGAATATTATGGGGGACCTGATCACATGAATTTTCTTGATACCATGGACTCCATATTTTCTATGTCCCCCCAATAGTGCCTCAACATCACACACGAGCAACTTGAGGAATGCAAGAAAGAGGTTGCTAGAAGGGCTAGGATGGATATATTAAGACAAATGTATGAGGAATCAAGGGAGAGGCTCAGGAAGAAATAATTAAAAGTATACACTAGAAAAGAGAATGCACCACAAGCTCCTCTTAGTGACACTAGATTCCCTCGACCAAGGCCTACTCCATGTCCTAAAGATAACGTTCCTCCTAGTTCCAATTTTCTAAGAAATGATGCCATAGACTTGAATGATAACATAAATAGCATCTTGGAAAAGATAAATGTACCCGCCCCTCTAACAAAAATTATTAAGATTCCTTTGATAAAAAACAATGTTGAGAAATTCTTTAGAGTACAAGGGTTGTTGACTAATCCAGGTCATTGGGTTAGGGTTTTGGATGCCGCTGGATCCTATATGTATATTGTGTTGTAAACAATGTATCAATATGAATGGATATAGAATATGTTGGTTTTATCGGTTTGGGTTTTCATGGGAAAAATATCTGTGTAATGTTTGTATTTGTCATTGTATCTTTTTTGTTCTTTTACTAAAAATCTATTTGCAGTAAATATTGTACAAGGTTAAAATCTACAACTATGATGAGCACACTCTTTTTTATATCACCTTGAGATTGAATAACAAGTGTCTAAACAAATGCATGCTCGATTCTGGGGTGGATATAAACAGTATGACCTTGAAAGTAGTGCAACAATTTGGATTATTAGGTGGTTTATTTATTGATTGGATTCACTTATCATGATGTTATGACTTGAGATCTTTGGAGGGCATGCTCATTTGTCTTTGTCGGACCTAGCTGGTGGATAGTTTTGGGAGAAAAAGTCTAGCTTAGGCTTCCATGGGGATACAAGCCCATAGGTTTGTTGGAGATATGGCTATAATAGAAGACTGACGCAGATGGTTAAGGTTGTCATTGATGGCAATCGGTTATGGAATGCCAAAGGGGGAGATTGTTGGAGATATGGCTATAACAGAAGACTGACGCAGATGGTTAAGGTTGTCATTGATGGCAATCGGTTATGGAGCAGTCAAGGATGTCAACTGGAACACGAATGCTGGAACAC
>ML862645.1:0-17396 GCA_009831015.1 Picea engelmannii
TTCCATTTGAAACCTTTTCAACATTTCTCTTAGATATTTCTCTTGAGAAAGAAATACTCTTTCAGACCTCTGAGTAATTTGCAGACCAAGAAAAAATGATAGTTCCCCTATCATAGATATTTTGAATTCAGATTGCATGGAAGAAGCAAACCATTGTACCGATGAAGCATTATTACTGTCGAAGATGATGTCGTCTACATAGACCAACACAATGAGAAAATCATTACCCTGTGTTTTGATATATAGATTGTTGTCAACTATTCCTCTCTTGAACCCTCTGTCTTGAAGATACGTATCCAGTCTTTGATACTAGGCATGAGGAGCTTGTTTCAACCCATATAAGGCTTTCTTCAACTTGCAGACAAAGTCAGGGTTATCTGATAGTTGGAAACCCTCTGGTTGTTCCATATAGACTTCTTCTTTTAGATCTCCATTTAGAAAAGTTGACTTGACATCCATTTGATAGAATTTAAACTGTTTATGACAAGCATAGGCAAGAAACATTCTAATAGCTTCTAATCTTGCTAAGGGCACAAATGTTTCATCAAAATCCAATCCTTCTATTTGAGCATATTCTTTGCAGACCAAACTAGCCTTATTTCTTACAATATTTCCTCGCTCATTCATCTTATTTTTATAGACCCATTTGGATCCTATTACATTTTTATTTGTTGGCCTGGGAACGAGTTCCCAAGTGTCATTATTTTCAATCTAGTCTAGTTCCTCATTCATTGATTTTAACCAATTTACATCTTCACTGGCTTCATTAAAGTTCTTGGGTTCCACCATGGATATGAAGGCTATATGTGATTGCTCGGTGTCTTTGATTATCCTCCTCCTGGTTTGTACACCTTTGTCTTTCTCACCAATTATCTAATTTTCAGGATGATTCTTTTGAGTAATTTTGGAGGAAAGATTTGATGTTGATTGTTGTCCTAACTCTTCTTGTCTAGGTGTCTCTTCTCCACCTAATTCATCATCTTCTTGTGACTTTGGGATTTGATGTTCTTCATTTTCATTATTCTCATCGTCTTTTTCATTTGGCTTAGTGCTTATTCTCTGTTGATCTTTTACATGAGCTTCTTCATCAATTCGAACATCAATACGGTCTACTAATTTATGCATTCTTTTGTTAAAGCATTTGTATCCTTTATTGTTTGTTGCATATCCTAAGAAGATATCTTTATCATCTCTACTATCAAATTTTCCCATATGATCATCATTATTTTTTATGTAGCATTTACTTCCAAATACTTTGAAGTGCTTGATTGATGCAAGTCGACCAAACCACAACTCATGTGGAGTTTTATCACTGTTCGGCCTTAGATGTGCTTTGTTCACAATATGAACAGTTGTGTGAACAACCTCCACCCAGAAGGTTTGTGAAATGTCCCTTTCACTCATCATAGCCCTTTCCATCTGCTGAACTGATCTATTTTGGTGTTCTACAACTCCATTTTGTTGAGGAGTACCTGGAATAGTATATTCTCTTTTAATTCCATGTCTGTCACGAAATTCTTTGAAATCTCTTGATAGAAATTCTCCTCCTCTGTCTGAGCGAATTGCCTTTAACATCCTTCCTATCTAATTCTCGGTTAACGCCTTAAATGTTTTGAAATTCTCAAACACATCATATTTTTCTCTCAGAAATGTAACACATGTAAGTCTGGAGAAGTCATCAATGACCAGCATAAAGTAATGTTCTCCTCCAGTTCCTTCCTTTCGCGATGGTCCACACAGATCCATATGAACAAGTTGAAGCGATTTCTCTGAAGATGTGAAACTCTTCAATTTGAATTGAGCACGAGTCAGCTTCCCCATTTGGCAGGATTCACATACAGAGTTATGAGGCTTAGATATTCTTGGAAGATATTTCACAACACCTTCATTATTTATTTTGACAATATGATCAAAATTCATATGTCCAAGCCTTTTGTGCCATAACCAACTTTCATCAAATTTGCTTAAATGACATTTCTCCTTATCTTCCTTTAGAACATATACATTGTTTTCAGTTCTAACCCCTTTTGCAATCAACTCTCCCGTGTTTACTGTCTTTATTTTACAATTTTTGGCAGTGAAAGTGACTTCACATCCTCTGTCACATATATGATTGACACTAAGAAGATTATGTTTTAAACCATCAACAAACAATACATCTTGAGCTTTGCTTCTTCCATTACTTAAGCTTACTAGACCTTTACCTCTGATCTTTCCTGGAGCATCATTTCCAAAGGTCACACTCCCTGATTTATTCTCTTAGAGTGATAGGAACTTACTTTTGTCACTTGTCATATGACTGGAGCATCCATTGTCAATATACTAGGGGTCATTTTGTCTTTGGGCTGATAACATTAATCCACACTTGTTATCTTCATTCTTCTTCCAAACCTTGACATCTTCAGCTCTGTGATTTGAATATGGCTTATAGTTCTTTAAGCGAAAATCTGCAGCTTTATGTCCATAATTATGGCAGACGTAACATTCTGGTTCATTGAATGAAGGATCATAACGATTGTTATGTTTAATCTGCGTCTTTTTCCCAGCCATCACATGATTTGTAGACTGTGGTTGTTTGTTACTTGGTTGTCTCATTCTTTGTTGTGGTAGATATTTATTCCTTGGATGTCTTGATTGCTCATGTCTAAATCTTAAAGAGTAATTTACAGCTTTGTGGCCAAAGTTAGAGCAGTAAAAACAATATCCATAGAAAAAATATTTGTACCTGGAAAATGGTTGTCTTCTTTGAGCAGGTCGATTTCTTCCATGCTTATGACTTCCTTGAGCAAAGGATGCATTATTTCTTTGTTCTACAGATTCATTTCTAGTAGATTTTCCTTCATTCCTCCTTGGTGGTTGATTCTCTTCCTTTGTTTCTGCAGGCTTGTTGTCGTCAATGGTTGTAGATTTGACAAACTTGATGGATTCTTTGTTGCTTGGCTGACCACTACTTGATCCCTCTTCATAACCGAAACCAGTTTTCATATTTGAATTCCTTTGCTGATTCAGAATGGAGGCTAATCCTTCTGAGGCTTTAATACTTGTCAGATTCTGATGATATAAGGCCTGAAATTTCTCTAGATCTTTTCTGGCAGTCACTACTTCGACTTCCAATTTTTCACCTCTTCTTTCGGCTTACTTCAATTGTTGTTTGAGGATGTCTTCAATATTCTTAGTTTCTTCTAGCTTAACCTTCAACATATTAATTTCTTCAGATGGTTCCTTGCATGTTTTCTCATACCTGAGCAACAAATGTTTTTGTTTTCTTTTATTTTCTCTGAGTCTATCAATCTCTTCCATGGCACTGACAAGTTCTCCTTCAAGATCTACTACTGCTTCACAATCAACGAACTCACTTCATGTATCTTCAGTGTTTAGATCTTCTAAATCTATTAGCATGATATCATTTATTTTATCTTCAATAGAAGAGACATTTCTTTCATCATCTAAGGGATCATCATCATTGTTTACACAAAGGCTTTTCTTCTTAAAATTATTCTCTTTACAAACCTTCTTGTGTTTGTGTTTTTCTTCATCGCCATATGTCTGATCCTTTCTTTTGTGAGGACACTTAGATGCAAAATGACCTATTTTACCATAGTTAAAACAATTGAAGGGCAGTTTACCTTTGTAAATTTGCCTGATCCTTTCGTCAGTTTTCTCATAAAATTTGCTTCAATCTCATCTACATTGGAGTCTATGTTTTTCTCTGCTTTAAAGGATGCCTCTCTTGTAGTGGATTTACTTTTGGCGATTCTCATTTCATAAGTAGTTAGGGTTCCAAGAAGTTGATCTAGTGTCAACGTTTTGAGGTTAGTTATTTCCTCTATAGCAGAGACCTTTGAGTTAAATCTATCAGGAAGAGATCTTAATATTTTCTGGACTAGAAAAGGTTCATCTATCTTTTCACTTAGACATTTCATAGTGTTGACAAGTTCTTCTATGCATAAGAAGTACTTACCGATAATTTCTTCTTCATCCATCTTTAACTGTTCAAATTTCAGTCTATGAGTCTATAGTTTTGCCTCTTTCACCTTTTCATTACCTTCATAACTACTTATCAGTTTGTCCAACATAACTTTTGTTGAATCACAGTGCATGACTTTGACAAACTCGGCTTCAGCAAGTCCACTGAGGATGGAATTCATTGCTTTTGCATTAAATCTAAACTCCAACTTATCATCTTTTGAGTCCAAGACTATAGGCTTCACATATCTCGTTTCAACGACATCCCAAATATCAGCACCCAAGGACATTAAACATGTTTTCATCCTTATTTTCCAGAAGGCAAAGTTTGTTCCATCAAACAGAAGGGGTATATTAGTTGAACCTCCATCATGACTAATCATGTTCAAGCTTATGGATCTACCTTTGATCAAAGGCCCCGGCTCTGATGCCAATTGTTGGAAATATAACTGAGAGGGGGGGGGTGAATCAGTGATATATATAAGCTTGAAACTTTTCCCCTTTTTTTGATTCTTTCTAGATTAATATTTAATATGTTGTTGATAACTTAACATGCATAGATATATAATGATTAATCACACAAAGTACACAGAGACATCGATTTTACTGAGGAAACCCATAAAGGGTGAAAACCTCTTCTTCTCAGGATGTCAATCAAGCTCCAACTTTCATGTACATCACAATCTTTGAGCTCCAACTCAAATATGAGGCTACAACCTCTGATAGCAAGTTGCAACTTGTAGAGAGCACCAACTCTCATATTTCTCTAGCACCAACTCCCAAAAAATCTTCTAGCACCCACTAGAAGTTAGAGGACTACAATCCTCCCTAGCACCACCCTACCACCCTGATTGAATCTTGCAAAACTTTTACTTACTTTCTCTATCTGTGATATGGTTTGTTATAGCTCCAAGTGTCCTCTGCCTTCTACAACTTCTATCCTCTATTATGCTTCTGCATCTTTATGCTTCTATGCTCTTCTCTCTTTCCTCTTGCGCACGACACACCTATGTTTTGCTTCTCTTCTCGCTTTTATGCTCTGTGATACCTCCTCAAACTATCTACTGCACCTCTGATCTTCACTACTGTTCCCGCACTTTATCTCCATCTTCCCACATGCATAGCTCTCCCGCAAAAGCACATTGTCTTCTCTATTCTGCATGCATTTAACACGCTCAGTCCTCTGCCAGATCATCATGGCAACTCTTCATCTTCTTTGGCGGTTATTATGAATCTTTTCATCATCAGTGGTTGTTATCTTGAGATTATTTGGCTTCTTTGGTAGTTACAGTAAGTCCGAAGTGGAGCTTAGCAACGCTAGATCCTTCCTCTATTCCCTCCATGTGATTGTTGGTTGTGACTTGGGGCCAAGCACTTTGGGACTTCGTGTTTCAGGTATTTGGATGTGAGCCAACCCTGACTCTCTGGACTTCTAAACTCTCAAACTCTGAAGTGGAGCTTAGCGACGTGCTATCTCCTCCCTTGATATGACCTTGGGCGATGAGCTCATGTGACCACGCGACTGCGAGCGCATCCAAAGGTGGTTTAGAACAAACTTCTTTTCACCCCGAAATTTACCTCGAGCCTCCACGTGTCCTTTCTCAAAAACCATGGTTTCGATTGCGGCCCACCCTCAACTCATTAATTTTCGTGCACCTTCAATCCCTGCAATGCAACAAGACCGTCGATCTCATGATCTTGACGGTGCTCCTGAACTGACAGTTCAGATCTATCCTTCCACAATCAACGACTGTGATTTACTTCGTGATCCGAGTTCCGGGAGTTTCAAGTCCCAAATCTCATTTTTCCCATATGACAATCTTTCAGAGTGGAAGATCTATTGACATCTGTCTCCCTCATTCTACGATCAGGATCTCCTCCGCGAGTTCGGCCTTCGGGACTTTCAATTCTCAAAATCTCGTTTCTTTCGAATGACAATCCTCCAGATTTGATGATCCACTAACGCGTGTCCCTTTCGGATCAACGGTCAAGATCTCCTTCAGGTCTCCGGACTTCGGAGATTTCATTTCTCAACCTTCACGCTTTCCCGAAGTATTTCCTCTGAATGCGTAATCTTCTGACACATACCCCTCCTGGAGATCAATGACCAGGGTCTTCTTCAAGTCTTCGGCGTCGGGAATTCGGGACTTCGAGACTTCGGCACTTCAGCTATTTGTGCCTTCGACCTTCGGGACTTCGGAGCTTTTGTCATTTGTTGGTGATGAAACTCCCGAAGTAAATCTCTTGGAGTGACGTAACATTACACACGTCACCTGTTGACCTGGCACGGGCCGAGTGGTTGCCATGTGTCATTTTCTAACGTGGTTTGCCACATGTCCTTGCTGACGTGGTATGCCACATGTCCTTGCTGACGTGGTCTGCTACATTTCCTTGAATCAGACAGTTGAGGCTTACTTCGGGTCTTTACCCATAGTCCACAGGATTACGCCATGTCTTTTCTGGATTAGACGACCTAGATTTACTTCGGACAATCTGACGCTTGAGATCTTCTTTGAACGATATGATGACTGAGATCTACTTCGAATGATCCAACGGTCGAGGATGTATTTCGGCTCTCTGGGTCTCCGGACTTTAGGGATTTCAAATCTCAAACTGACGCTCTGGATAAGACGGCCTAGATTCTCTTCGGATGATCTAACACTTGAGATCTTCTTCGGATGATCTGACGGCTGTGATCTTCTTCGAATGATCCAACGGTAGAGAATGCATTTCGACTCTCCGACCCTCCAAGCTTCAGGTTTTTCAAATCTCAAACTGAAAAATCTGAGGTGAGATTTTTTTAGAGCTTAACATCATCGCATCTTTATACCCGAACTAAATGTTGTTTGTTGATCATGATCCTAGATTGATGGCTCGATCTGTCTGCGATGCACCTCTTCTAGCTTATCCTATCCTTCCACTTAGATTGATCCAACGACTGACGAAAATTCGTGTTTGATCTGACGGGTATTCGGATAATCAAACTCTCAACCGTTTTGCCTCACTTATCCTATCCTTTCATTAATTCAATCTGACGTTTGTTGTTCCTCTGGATCGGTGATCCAATGACCATTGTCACTCTTCCTCTTGAGCTTCTGATCTCTCCTACTTAGAATATTTTCTAAATGTTCACGAGTCTCGACCTTTGCTCCTTCTGTGATTCTGTCTCTTGGACCTAATCTGCACTTCTGGAAACCGCTATCTCTTCTGAGCTTTCTCATCTTCTTCTCTCTCAAGGTTTGGTGCGATGTTGTTCTTTCCATCAATGAAAAGCACACTCTTCCTGTAAACACGCCAACAAGAAGGCCCCTTGCCTTGGAAAGAAGCCAACTTAAATGAAAAAACTTACTCAAACCCATTTATGAAAAAGAAATGTTGGGCATACTACATGTAGTTAAGAAATGGAGCCCTTAACTGATAGGAAGACACTTCAAAGTAAAAATAGATCATGATAGTTTGAAGTACTTCTTGGAGAAAAAATTATCTTGAGAAGAGCAACAAAAATAGGTTACAAAGATTTTAGGTTATGACTTTGAAATTATCTACAAAAAAGGAAAACATATTGTTGTAGTAGATGCCCTTTCAAGGAAAGAAGAAGAAACAAAAGGTTCAATGTGTGTTATTTCTTCCACAGTCTGATTGGGTGGAAGAAGAAAGTTGGATAGAATGGAAGCAAGATCAAGAGGTATGCAATATAAGAGGACCCCAGTTCATTAGATAATTTTGCATGGAATAATGATTTTCTATGGTATCATTCTCAAGGCGTTGGTTCATAACATACCCGCTCCAACTAATAATTCGTTCAATTTCCTTTATCATGTACTTGATTTTATGTACTTTATTACATATATATCATTAATTTATATTAATTTCTAATATGTGATGACTATTACAAGGGCTTAAGAGGCCTCCCAAGAGTCTTCAGAGCCTCACTTGGGATAACAAATCTCCACTATAAAAGAAATCTTTATTGCACTCTCTTTAAATGGGTGTGCTTAACTACATAATTAGAAGTATCAACATGAGTAAATTTGTTAGTCTATAATTCCTATTATGAACCTAAACTTGATGGGGAATCATGGGGAATAATATAAGAGGCACAAGAAAGAAGAGTCGAACATGAAATCCTCTCATTAAAAAACATATCTTCAAATGATCACCTCCTTCTTAATCATATCATACAACCAATTATCCTTAGATTCTTTAGAATATCCCATCATGATTCATGGATGATTCTTGATATCAAACTTCTTCCTTTATTCATCCAGAATATGAGCCTAGGAAACACATCCAAATGTTTTAAATTGCATAATAGTGGGCTTCCTTCCACTATGTTTCTCAAGAGTTATCACATTCATCACAACCTTGGTGGTAACCCTATTCATAACGTGATTCAAACAAACCACAACTTTTTCCAAAATTTGTATGGCAATACCTTTGCCTAAAGCATACATTTAGCCATCTCAGCCAATGTCTTGTTCTTTCTCTCAAAAGCTACACCATTTTTCTGAGGAGAGTATTTTGCAATTCACTACCATGAGATGTAATTTTGGGACAAGTATCCCTCAAAACTATGAGTACAGATTCACATCCTCAATCATACCTTAAACACTTCGCTAGTTGGTCACAAAGGATTTTCAGGAAATGCCTTGAACTCAATGAACCTATCAAGGACCATATTCTTATTCTTTGGGAAATAAACCCATGTATGCCTAGAGAAATCATAAATGAAAGTTGGAAAATAGTTTGAACTTGCTAGGGAGGGATGATTCATCATGCATAGGTCATTATGCACAATCTCCACCTTTGATTTTTCCCTCCATGCCATGTGTTTCTCAAACTTTTCCCAATGATTCTTATGAGAACATACCGCTCACACACAACATCATGAGGAACAATCACTCCAAGTAGGCCATGGAGCATATTATTTAGGCGAATCATCAACTACATACTAATAAAATTTAGATGCCCTAGTGTCTCATGCTAAATATTACTCTAATAATCTACTTTGACTACAAGAGAAAATGATCCTCTTCATATTTTTAGATCCTAAAAAACATAAAACTTGTATACTTTCTCCTTTGGGTCAATATTATCGATAAAAACAACCTAATAATTATGTCAATATCCTTCACTACAAACGTTTTAGGTCAAAACTCTACTTTATTGCTAGTTTATGTGATTTGAGGTACAATTAGCAAGTTAGCACAAAGTTCTAGTACATGATAGACAATAATCGCAATCAATGCTACCAGTACCTAGAATAGTCAGTGCATTATCATCCGTAACATATATATTTTCTATCTTAGCTCCATTTATTGAAGAAAATAGAGAAGCATACTTAACCATGTGATGTGAACAACCAAAATCCATAATCCATTCCTTTCTAGAAGTATAGGCATGTAATGGTTGGGAAGTACTAATATAAAGAACATAAACACCATTACCATTATTATGTCGAGGAAATTGTAGTTTATTATATTCATGCTCCTTAACTTACATTCTGCTTTGTTTCCCCCTCAAGGGAAACTACTTACAGACCACCCTCTCGAGGGTGCAATGATGTTGCTTGGATGAGCTATCATGCTCATATCTGTTAGTTCCAACCTAATTGTCTAGTCCTTCCAACTTTACATCATCCATGAGATCTTTCATATGACTCTACCATGCTATATCGGCTCCTATGCTTTACACCTCAGATGATATGTACTTTCATAGATGGTACTTCATGCTTCATCTTTTTAGTTGATATGTTATGATTTCATGTGTAGGTTTATTATCCAGAACTAGTGTGATGGTTTCTAAACTTGTCATTAAAGTAATAAACAATAGTTTGATCTTATTACACTTATTAACGCTAGCAATTTTATTATGTTGTCTCATTTTACCATGGGGGAAAATATTTCCCTTAGATAAGTATGTCATGACTTAGGGATAATTGTACTACTAGTGATCCGGTTCAGTAACATATCCATATCTTAACCATATCTAACACCTTCCATTCTTTCCCTTTCACTACCATCCCAATCATAAAAAATACTATCACTGCTTATGTTTGACTTATCCAATGTCATCCAACAAGGTCTAAATGAAGAAAAATGTAAGCCAAAGTAAAAAAATAAAGCCAAAAAGGATAGAGGTCAAGAGAAATAATGTTAAAAATGAAAAAATAAAGAAGCTAGAGTTATGCCACCTCATTAAAAAGACCAAGCCCCAAGGTTCTATGCCACAAATGCATATCTAAAGAAAAAGGACTAAGAAAAATGCAAAGACGGGGTAATAAAAAGGTGTCGAGGTGGTAACTCTAAGTGAAGCTCTCTCTCAAAGGCTTACAAGCACAAAAATGAAGATTCCCAACTCATAAAAGGCTAGTTGGACCAGCAAAAGACCTTATACGTCATTTAGAATCACTTTGAGGGTCAAAACATAAAGTTTCATTTCCTTTTTCCATCAATTATTCATCAAAATTACATAGGAAATACATGTTTTTCCTACAAAATTGACGCATTTAATAGGGGTAAAGTTGTCCCACCATGGTAAACTTAGGCAATTTATAAAATTAACCTATGTTGAGATGTTGTTAGAGGAAATTACTTAATGTTTGTTTCCTAATTACTAGTTTTGAATCTTGATGCATCATTATAGGTGGATGCCCCACAATGAAATTTGTGCACTATGCTTCGAAATCCATGTCATTACCTTGAGATCCAAGAACCTATATTCAACCATATCTACCTACAATGGGATCCATGATACTACATTGGGATCTGTGTCATTTCCCAACTATCCATGACAATGTGTTCGACAATGGCATGGACTCCACATCATCATCATATGCTACATGGACTATTCCTAGAGAGCACACTTGCTTTCTTTAACCATTTCTTGAGGTGTTAAGGTGGTTAGAGCACATGTTTTTGGGCAACCAACTTCAAGGGTATTTATCTTTTGACAAAGTGCCCCAAATTCCACAATATCAATGGCATTAGATGCAAAATTGTTGCATTATTTATGAAATGGGGTTATAATAGAAAATCGGGCGAAAATTGACCTAGTTACGATGGTCCTAAAAATTGTTGGGTGAAAATTATCGATACATTTTGGAGCTGCACATGTAGGGTGCATTTTATTTTTCTTAGTCACACATGTGGGTAGTTAGAGCATCTTGTGGAGCGAAACTCTTCTCTTTGAATAGTCCACTCATGTGTTCAAGTTGGTTGAGGTGGTTATTTCATTATATATTGTTTTATTGGCTCAAAATGATTTTAGACCATGGTATTGAAAGTGCCTCTTGTTTTAGCTCATGGTTTTGCTTGAGCACATTGTATTGGAACATGGTATTGTACTAGCACATCATTTTATACTCATGATTTTGTGAGGTGCCTTACCTATATAGGGAGGGATCCTCCCTCGTTTCTCATGGTTGGAAATGGAATGGAAGGCACATATTGCTCAATCTCAGTCTAGTTTATTTATATTTTCTTGATTATGTTGTTCTAGGGTATTTATAGAAGGGTTTGGCATAAAAAGGACATTGAGGAAAGGGCTATTACAACACAATCAATGTAAGGTATGGCTTATGTCTATTTTACTTCTTTGAGAATTTTTTTAAAGCTAGATCTTTAGTATTGGGGTGGAATATCTTAGGATTTTGACTTCTTACTTCATATTTATGTTTGAATTTTTTCATGTTTGCAATACTTAGGTTGATTTCATTTTGGGTTAACCTCCCAGTGACTTTTGCAAGTTGTAGATCTCATCTTTGATGCTCACCAATCATTCTCTAGAGGTCTTTGGGGACTTCAAACACTCAAGGTGATAAGGGAAATTACTTAAGGAGTGGCTTAGAATCCATGCCCAACTGTAGCATTTGATTTTATTTTCCTTTCTAACTATATTAGCTTTAATTTTCCCCTTTTGATTTTTGTTTTAAGCAATCTAGGGTTTTAATTTGGTATTGGTAGATCTAGATTGTGAATTTTTATCAAGTCTTTAGACCAATTAATTTAGATCTAGTGGTAGGCTTGATTTCTAATGCAAATTGTTTCATTTTCATGCTCTGATCTCTCATACATTTCACATATTATTTTTATATCTAATGATTTAACTCTCAAATATTTTGTAGATCTTTTCAATAGATCTAATTGGCTTATTTCACATGCTATGATTGGATTTAGTAATTAGACTTCATAAGTGACTAAATCGATGCGAGTGTTGGGACGATTTGATGATTTTGGTATCTTCTATAACCTTTCTTTGCTAAAATTTATCACTATGTTGATGAATTAGAGTAGATTTAACACACATAACTCAAATCTGAAATAGATCTATGGTTTTACACACCTAAAGAGCAAAAGTGATGCTTCACTAGCCTTGACACTTTAATAATTTATGCTCTTTCTCTAGGTTCATTGATGGATGGTTTATTTTTCTGCAATTCAAGGGTTAAATTCAAATCTATAAATTATTTTATTGTTGTCCCAAACAGATCTAGTGGTTTTCTGAGTAAGTTGTGGCTCATTTTTCATGTTTCTAGTTTACTCACATATTCATGTTTCAAATTCACTTGCAGGAATTTAATGTTGTGGTAATAATATTCATAATATAACTTGGAATCAAGCAAATGACCTAAGGAAAATCAATACTCTACTTACTTGATCACACATGAATAACATTAATGTTGTAACAAGGGTTCCACATTAGTGACTTATTGGAGTAATTTTACATTGTTGGTTATAATCCTAAAGAATCAAACTCACTTGCAACATCACATAATTCTTTGAGGATTAGCTTTACACTTTTAGTGGATTCATTCCATTTCCTTGAGAAATTGACTAGTGATTTTTATTTTCAACACTCTAAGTAGAGAATCAACACACTTAATAATCACATTTAAAACTCTCCCAATTCTTTCATTTGATTGATATTTCATGGTATATGCATTGTTGATAATATTGTTTCTCATTTCTTCAAGGAACTTAATTTGTACTTGCAACACCTCATGTGTCCATGATTCATTGATGTCAATGTTGTCTTTAAGCATTGTTTAATAATTATGGAACACATCATATGTTAAATTCCACAATCTGGAATTCATTTACAACTCTTGGATACTTCCCTTTTTTCATGCTCTTAAGTCATTTCAACATCATTTTCAAGGTTATGTGGTTTGATCTCTAAATCCTCCAATCCTTGGAGCAATATTGTGGCATCTAATGTTCATTTTCAAGTGCACTTAATGGTTCAGCTTACACACATAAACTAAACACACATTAAGTATTTTTTACATGTATGTGTTTCATGGAATGCCATTGATGGTCTAATTGCTACATGGGAATATCGTTCTCCTTGGTGTAAATGCAACTTTATGGTATGTTGCAAGGTTGAAATATCTCTCTAAGAAAGTCACACATTGAGCATTCATTTGTGAAAATATTAAGATGAGTTTGCATGCTTCACAACACTTAATGACATTTATTGCAAATTGACTTGTTTGGTTAACTCATCAATCTAAGCTAACGAAATCACTCCCACACTATAATGAATTATCTTTGATTGACCTTTAAGGATTCCCCCTAGACTAGGATTACTCCTTTTCCTTAGTCTCAAGTGTGGGGCAAGGCTAGCAAGGTGACAATGGGTGGATTTCCTAATAGTGCCTCTAGGCTCTCTCGTTGAGGTTAGAACTTTTGCTCCTAGGTGAGATTTTGAGTGGTAACATTTTGACGTCATTGTCGGGGAAAAAGTTCATTCTCTGGTTATCTAAAGTTTGGCTTCAACAAGAAATTTGGTGAGTAGGATTTGAAGGTTTTTAAGTTAACTCACCTGGCAACTCCATTCAAGGGAAGATGCCCAATTCCATTAAAGAGTTTAGAGATTGGTTGCTTGTAGGGTGAAGCAAGCATCTTTTGTTGGCATTTTGATTATGCATCACGGTGACTCCACTTTTGGTTGGAGTTAGTTGAAATGGCACATTGGGATTTCCATGAAATATTTCCTTGCTTTTACTTCAGCAAAATTGATGGATATCCTAATCACATACCTTTGGCATGGAAATAAAATGTTCCAAAATTTGACAATGAACCCTTGCATTCTACTCAACACATCTTGTCATTTTCAGAATATGTTTGGAAGCTTGGAGTAGTTCACAAAGACATCTTAATTGTGTTATTTTTTCTTTCCTTAGATGGAAGGAAAAAGGCTTAGGTGAGAAAGGGTATTAGTCCTGGATCAATATCATCTTGTGAGGACTTTATCAATATCTTTTTCAAGTGTTGGGGTCCTCCTCTAGAAAAACTTGAAAAGGATGAAACTCTTGGGAACCATGAAATTGAGGAAACATTCACTTTGTTTATTTTGGAAATTAAGAGTATGAAGTGAATCTAGATGAAGTACCTCCTCGTGGTGTTGATGAAGAAGATTTTGGTAAGAATTTACATAGTTTTTGTGATGAAAACTCTTCTAATGGTGAATGTGATTCCCCTATACCATATAGACATGGAGTGTCACATTTAGAGGCCCTTAGTATGGATGAAGCTAGAAAACAAAAGGAGGCATTCATGGCATGTAGCATTCAACGTCATATTGAAGAACCACATCTTATGGATATGGATGAAGATTATCCCCTTGAAGCACAACCATCACCTTATTAACATTTTGAAAATAAAACTCATGAAGAATATCTTAAAGAAGATGATTGGGTTGAGGTTTTTCATGAGAGAAAAAGGGATATTGATGCTTTATTCATTGAGTTTCAAAGGAATCATTCATTTGAGTTGGGGGCTGAAATAAGAAATAAGATAGAAGAAAATAATACCCTCTTGAACTTCATTCAGAAGCGAGATTATTTGGTTACAACTCTCAAGGAAGATGTTTCCACTTTATACTAAGCGAGGATCAAGAATGTAAAGGGAACATAGATGAAGGATCACTTGAGAATCTCATTCAAAATCAAGGATATAAAGAGAAAGACCAACCATCTAATGAACACATTGAAGAAGAGTCACCGCATGAAGGATATATGAATGAAGAGGAAAATCAAGTATCTATCAAGGAGGAAGAATTAAAGAAATATGAAGTTATGAAGACATGCCTTGATGGTGAAAATCACTGATTTTTTTTCTCTTATCCACATGAAGTTGAGGATTTAATGAATGATACCCCTTGTCAAAACCTTGAGCTTTATGATTCATGCTTTGATGATTTTGAAAGGGTGAATTTTGAAGTAGTGGAATTTCCCTTGATCCATGAAAAAGATAATGAACTTGGTACTAAGAACCTTGTTGACCTTTTCCACATTGGAAGATCTAAGACGTGGGATATAAATTGTTTCTACTTTGGAGGTGATCCCATTTATAATATTGATTATGAGGGTGGAGATGAGAGTGATGAGATTGGACATGATGAAGAGTTTGATTTAGAAAGTTTTGATGAAAAATCCATTAGTCCAAGTCTTAAACAACATGGAGTGATTTGTCGCCCTCTCCATGAAAGGGTTAAGTATGAAAATGTTATCATAAGTGTTGAGAAATCCTTCCCTTGTTCCTTAAAAAACCAAGCCTTGACTCTTGAGTATTCTCATTTTCCTTACTTACCTTTGACTTATGAATATTTCCCTTCCTTACCTTTGACCAAGAGAAGAATGGAGAATAAACAACTTTTATCCCAACTGGAGCCACCTTCACAACCCCTTTTCCTCAACAAGTTACAAGTGAAATCAATGGTTGACTCACTCCTATGATTACATTATCCCTATTGATATTTGGATGGAGGAATTTTTTTGAGTTATTAATCAACCTTGGCATGATTTGGACCTTACACTTCATGAATATGATCTTACCTTGGTCCTAAACCTAGGAGTGACCAACATTCCACCTTATGCCCACTTGGTGTTTAACATATCCTTGTTTTGGTCTATAACAAAAACAAGGGAAAGACTCAAGTTGATGATGATCTCCTTAGGTGGTTGAATTGGATCTTTCACTTTACTTAGCAACCACACTTCTTAGTTAGTTTGTAGGAGTAGGAAAGAATAAGTTATGTTGAACGTTAGCTTTGGATGCTTGCATGTTTCTTTATTGCATTTACTTTCCTTGCATTTTATTTTACTTAGATTAATTACATGATTTTATTTCATTCCTTAGACTTAGAAAAAAAATCATTTCTATAAACCTTTTGTAGTTGCTTATTAGGGTGGTAGAATCACCTTGTTTCTCCAAGTTTAGTTGTGTGTAGGATACAGGTATAGTGTGAGATTTTGGAGTTCTTATACACTCTTATTATAAGAGTGCATGTCCCTATTATCGGATAAATCGGTAGGTGTGGACACTAACTGATCTCCCTAGATCCACCTAGATCTAGAACAAAACACACCAGAACATGACGCTTTCCTTAAGTTTTAGATATTGGATTTACTAACTAAAGAGGGGTAGGTAACATACCGTTTAAACACCACTTCCTCTCGCCATCGCCATCCAAGCTCCATTCCAACGCTCATACAATGATGAACCTGTAAAAGAACGCAACCAACCAAAGTGATAGTAATAGCATAAACTCAATATAAACCTATGTATGTGATCAAGGAATCATACAATAAAACACAACAAGCTTTATAGGAAAGAATCATATTATTGTATCATATTAAATGTGAAATAGAGATTACAACCATGGCCTTGATTTCGTAAGGTCCCTTCCAGTTGTCCTTCATTCCCCACACACTTCTTGCTCCAAGGATTCTGAAATCATGGATCTAATAGCTACTCACAATCTATCTTGACAAAGCAAATCTCAAAGCCACTCTAACCAAGCTAACAATCCCAAGCCAAAAACAACTAACTTTCTCCATGAGAGCTCATCTCCTTTTATAAGCTGGAGAGGATAAGGTGAGGAGGTTAGGATGATCCCACTAAATCATGAAAGCGAGTAAGATCCAAACCATTCGGATGCCACCTCACCATGGAAGTTTCTCCTTCTAGAGGCATCGAGAAGATGCTCATTTTTCCCACGTATGATCATTCTCGCACCATGCTTATAGAGCAACCTGCGAAACCTCTCGCAACCCAGCTATGATGCAGCCTGCGAGAATTAGGCATTCTTGCACCCTAGCCATAGTGCAGCATGTGAAAATCATCTTTAATAGGGTTTTCATAAAGGAAAATGGAACTTCTTTTCTTAGGAAAAGTTCTTCTCCCTTATTTCTTCAGGAACTCAGGCCACTGACCCCTCTGAAGACTACAGACAGGTTTACATCATTAACGGTCACAGGGATGACGAAAATAATGTGTAACAGAGATCCCCCCAAAGTATGAAGTTAGAACAGAGTGATAGCTGAAATACTTTGTCGAGTGTGTGTAGGGAACAAGGAACAGTCGGTCGGAAACCTGCCAACAAAAAAGGAAATACAGTACAATAATATATCATCACTGAGGTAG